>OX465278.1:40827500-41132500 GCA_949987645.1 Tachina grossa | reverse complement strand
ATTAACATGTTAGATCACAACCACGCACAGTAGTTTCTAGGCCAAAGAAAAAAGTGATAAAAAAAAGCAATGTGAGTCCGATCACAGAGGAGATGTGTAACTTACCGTTTACACATGCAAGTACAAGTGCAAGTAACTCAATACATAGACATATTTTTACTAATGCAATCATAATGCTACAAGTTGTAGGCTCACTGGCAAGAGATTTTCATTACAAGTAATTTTTTCACTTGCATGTTGGAGAATTGTCAAAAATAAAAACAGTGTTACCCTTTAAGGTTTTGTTTTTAATTTTAATGGATAGCTTACATGGAATAATTTTTAAAATGTTATTATTTCAATTATATACAGAAAAAATAAAACAAAAAGTAAGAACATGTAATCAAATATGACTTATTATTGATTTGCAATATAAATTTATCATTTATTTTGGTACAAAGTTGATCACTAAATTCGTTTCCCTGTAATGTTCCTATACCAAAAATTTGGCAGCCCACACATTAAAAACTAATATAGACAAAAAAAAAGTACAAACACTTGACTGTGTAAGCAATCAAGCAAGTTGCGAGTGTTTTTATTATTTCATTCAATGTATTGGTTGTTAATACGTACACGCAATTTGTAACAAGCTATCTCCATGTGTAAATGAAGCGTAAACATCTAGTAATGAATTTTTTTTTAAGTTGGAAGTACTTATGCTTTTAGTATCTTTTTTTAAATTAATTAATTAAAAGTATCAAAACTTTCAATATTGTAAATACATATGAATTTGTTGGTTTTTGTTTGTTTTATTAAACTTATTTGGTTAGCAAATGGGCACACTGAAGTATATGTATATGTACTGCATTAAAAATTGCAGCAAGCAGTAAATTTACTGATTACTAAAGAAATTCAGTACATTTTTACTGCTAATGAAATTTAATTTGCATTACCATTAAAATCGTAGGGCCCTAATCATAATAAAATTGTAGCAAGAGGCAAAGTTTTTTCATTCAAATTTTGAAACTTTTGTATGAAAAACATTTAGCCACTTGGTAGAATTTCATTATGAATACGGGCATTACTGATTACTGAAAATTCAGTGCACCTCATCATATAACAAATCATTTAGGCAATTTATAAAAATTGTAGAAAAAAATTTTAGTAATCAGTGAAAATTTACTTGTTAAATATTTTTTACTGAAACTTTACTGGTACTGCAGTGCTCATCTATGGTAAATGCCTTTACTTTTACTTTTTAATTTTTAATTACTGTTGTTCATCGTTTAGTTGTTGCTGTTGTTGTTGTTGTATACGCATTGCAATTAAAATAAATTCAGTAAAGTGCCACTTTGACTCGCGTAGATTCGGTTTTGATAATTTTTTTTTATTGAGCTTTCTCCCTTTTTTTTAGGTTTTTTCAGTTTAAACCATTTTTTCAGTTTTATCGCTTTTTTCTCGTTTTGGCGTTTTTTTTCTCTTTTTGGGTTTTTTTAATTTTTGCAATTTTTTTCATTTTGGATATTTTTTCACTTTGGCGATTTTTTTCTGTTTTTTTGGGTTTTTTTTCATTTTGGCGATTTTTTTCTTTTTTTTGGGGTTTTTTTATTTAGGCGATTTTTTCAGTTTGGCGATTTTTTCATATTGGCGATTTTTTTGTTTAAGGATTTTTTTCATTTTGGCGATTTTTCCGGTTTTTCGCAATTTATTTTAGTCCTAGAGATTTTTTTTAATTTGGTGCTTTTTTCGTTTTGGCGATTTTTTTTGCGTTTGGCGATTTTATATTTTTTTGATTTTTTAGTTTTACCGTTTTTGAAAATTTCAAGAGTTTTGCTCTTACGGTTTCCAAGATACAGCAAGTTGTCAAAATTACATAGTCAAAATTGCATTAACTGATGGACGACCCTTTAATTTTAATTTTTTTAAATTTTAGTGTTAATTGTTGTAGTCTGTATAAAAATACACTAATTTTACAAATTTCAAGTTTCAATATAAATATGTTCATACAATTGTATGTATATTACATGGGATTTTAAAATTTTTCGTTTCTCGTTTTGGAACACCCTTTAATTTTTAATTCTCATGTATTTGTTGTTGTAGTGGCCAAATGTCTACATATTGTGTCCAAATTTCAAGTCCGTAGCTCTTACGGTTCATTTTCACCTTTGGTGTACGGAAATATACCGAAAAATAACCGGTGGCGGCGCACCGTCGGCTTCGAGCCGGTCGACTTGTTTCTCTGCATGGTATTGCTTCTTTCAAACACTAATACACTCATACATAGCTCACATCGATTTGACAATGCTGTGAAAGAAAAGCAAATAAATCTCAGCAAAGAAATCAAAGTAAAAAGATTTTTACCCCCCTAGCGTATAGATGTTTACACATCAAAAATACGTCTGGCACTCGGGGACTGCCGCGGTAAAGCTATTGCTTAGCATTTTTTTTTTATCAACTTATGCAAACTTATTTTTTAAAATAAAAAAGCTACGAATTGTCTGTTTGTTTGCGTTTATAATTTTTTGTCAACCACGGTTGGTCTCAAGTACGTCACATTGTGTTTTCCTACATGTTTAAAATCTGTTCCAGCAATACTGTATGTTAATGAAATCAATAGCATACTTTAGGGGTTAACATACACTGGGCGATTCAAATAAAAATAGTCTTAGGTTCTTATTTTCGTTACGGAATTTCTTGATTCGGTCGACACTCTCAAAGCCTGCGATAAAAGCTATGCAATAGCTTAAAAATATACGTACAACGACGTACATACAATGATTCCCAATCCAACAAAATTTATTATAAATATAACACAGTGGTTCTAAAGCTAAAAAAACAATAATAAATACACATCTGCTGGTCTAGTCGAATCTATTTTCTAAAGGTAGAATAAGTCCTAAGCCTTTTTATAAATGCCCCTTTTGGACACTCTTTTAAGATAAATTGTATTAAAACGTATCAATGTGGTCTTAGATTTTTGGCCTTGACTTATTTTAGTTTTTGAAATAATTGAAAAGAAGTGTCTGTATTTTTTTTTAGCCCTTGACAACATTTTTTGCCACTGTATAGGGCTGTATAAAATTCTAGCAAATTGTTAATTTAAAGATAGCTGCATTTGTCATTTTATTTTTTGTCTTTAATATCTTGAATGTGACTTGTTGTAGTTTACTTTTTAGCAACAGCTTTATTACTAATAGCTCAAAAATTTTTTTCTAATGACTTATCATCATAATTTAGTTGATATTTCACTACAAACATCTACAAAATATTTTAACAATGCCAAAAGAACTAAATAAAACAATGATTCTCGTGGCAACCACGAGAATCATAGTAATACTTCTTTCTTTCTTCCACATACAATGATCACACTAGAATTTAAAATTTGTTGTGCAAAATTGTTCTTTAGTCAATTTTTATTTGGGTGACTGTATCGTGCCATAACCGCCAATAACGCTACATACTTTTTTAACTTAATTTTTTTTTAACCCAAATCATTATTTGTGATCGTCAAAAAAACAGGTCCAAAATATATGTCTTTTAAGATTTTTTTTTTGCTATTATGGTGCACTCTGTGCAAAATCTTCCATAAAAACAGTTTTTAAAAAGTTGTTAAAACTAAACAACAAATAATATAGAATGGTGTTATGAAAAATTAGATGTAACATTGTTTTGAAAACTTTTATCTGTTTTTTGTTTGCTTCCTCCAAACTTTAAGTTATTTTAAAGATGTAAACTTACACAAACAAAGCATGTATAGCTGTGTCTGAGTTTTTTTAAATTCTTTTTCTTTTTTGTTCTCAAGTTTCTTTATCAAACTTTGTTAAACTATTTATAACTATTCTTTGTATTTATTCTTCCTCTTTAATTTTGTTAAAACAAGAAGAACAAAAAGAGATATTATCTGAACTACAAAACTATTTTATAAGTTATATTTTTATTTCATATTTTAATAATTTTTTGAAATATTTTGACTGTTTTTGTCCTCTGAAAGAAAAGTACTGTTTAGCATGAAGAAAGTCTATCCACGATAGTGGTGCTTTACCCCACCTGAAAGTTTCGCTTTTAATGTAAAGCACTATGTGAAAACAAACATACTCTGATGTTTTCATTTGATGTAAAGGGATTTAAAAACTTGTATAAATTGTTCTTGTTTCTTTGAAAAGTAATACTGTTTTCACACTGACATGGTTTTAACAGAAGTTGGTTTTAACGTTAAAACCAACTGTTAAGACCTGGTTTTACCATACAAATTCTTTTTTGTTAAAACCAAATTAAAACCATTTTTGAATTGGTTTTAAGTTGGTTTTATGAAATGCAACCTTGTTTTCGCTATGATAAATTCAGTGCTGCCAAATTGAAATGACCGACAGCAGCTGATAATGTTTATGCCATTATGTGAATAAAAATAGATGGCGCTTGAAAGATTTTCAACTTAAAAATGGATGCGGCAGCAACAATAATCAAAAAATTATGGGAAAAAGAGATTTTTTTTTTTTTTGAATTAAAACAAAGAAAATATTTTCATTGATCTCTAGAAAGTGAAAATTGACAATATGACTGCCATTCATTTGCCTAGAAAAAAGGTTAAAGGTTTATCTTATAATGTATTTGTGCATTTTTATTTCCAAGCACTTCTTCATTCTGCATAAGAAGTTCCATAATTTTAAAAAATTTTATTTACAAAATATAAAATAGTTCGCATTTTAGAGCGCATTCTGAAATAGCTCAGTTGTTCATATTAACCAAAACTGTTGTTGTACAGTTTGTACAAGAAGTGTTATTAAAAAGCAGAAAAAAATGTAACAACAAATATACGCATTTCTGCAGGAGATTTATTTAATTTATTTACTTGATATTAAAATTATATAAAATATAACATTAATATATATACAGTGATAGCACTGGCAGCCAAGGCCATCGGCTAAGATTTATTTTATTTTGCGCAAAGTTAAATATTAGACAGCCTGTGAGTTAAAACCTGAATTTAACAAACTTGCAGTGTGAGTGCAAAATCAGCTGTTTATGGTTTTACGTTAAAACCAGGTTTTAACTTTCAGTGTGAAAACACTATAAGCAGTAAGCATAGTTGTCGCCAAGATCTGATTGGATGCTGTGCTGTCGTCGAAGTGAAAGTGCAACAAAGCACAATCAAATCTGAAAAAAAAGAAATTTATAGTGTTTAGGGTTTAGGGTACACTAAAGTCGAAAGGGAACTCTATTGTATTCGCTACGATGTCCGTTTGTCGGTCTGCAAGCTGTTTTCTCAAGAACTGTAAAATTTTGTTTTGGTTTGCAAAACAAAAAAATTTCAAGATGATTTAAAAGAGAAAATGCTTCTCTTATCTTCAATATTCCAGTTCAGTTGTAATCGCATTAAGTTCTACGACAATAACAAAAAGTATCAATACTAATTAAATCTTTGATATTACACAAATCCTAATTAGTTGCTTAAATAATAAAGAACAGAGAAAACTTCTACTGCCATTTTTTGGGTCGATTTTTTCTACCTTTTTCCTTTTCTGCCTAAAAGTTTTTTGTTTTATTTCTTTCTTTCTATTTTCTATTTTTTTTTCAAACTTTTTACATAAGTTAAATTTGTGAAAATATTTTTTTTATCTTTGCAAAGCACACAACACACAACCACACTATCTTGGCAAGACGATTTAATTAATTTATTTTTATTCCTCAAACATGTACTAATTTGCTCATTTAGGATCTTTTTCCTATAACTAATCAATTTCTACATTAAAACGGAAACTTGCAAGACATCACGTACGTATAAGTAAAAGGGAGAAACTTTGAAAAGAAAAGTCTAAATTTAAAGTGAATTAAGTGCGAACAAGACAAATAGAGAAAATGGTTGACCTGCATTTATTTAATTCACATAAAAGCAATAAGATAATTGTACGGCTAATGATAGCAGGGAGATAAAAACAATACCTTTATGTAGATAAGTGGACAGGATATCATTCTGTTATTATATATAATATTATGTATTAGGAATTTCATTAGTAATATCTGTAAAAGCTTAACAATATTGCAGAGAGATATTGAGTAAATAATAACAAAAATTAAAAATCAGAAATAATTTTTAGTCAGGCTTAAGTTCAGTAATTTCAATTCTTTTTATTGAATGAAATATTTTTATTAATTAATGTGAGTTTCTAACGAAGAGAAGAAAAATTAAATTAGACTTTTAAGCTGGGGGAAATACCGATATTTTTCTGTGCAGCAACGCACTTCGTCAGCACCCTAGTCTATCTACTTGGGTAGAGATTGTTATTAACATCAGCTATTTAACGTAAATTCTAATGAAACGGAATGTGAGAAATGATTGTTGTGTACAATTATTGATTTATCTTTGGTCACAGATACCCAGATACACAGACACACAGACACACACTACAAACTTATAACACCCCTTTTTTTAGTCGGGGGTTAAAAAGTAATTTGTTTTAAGGGTAGATTTTGTAAATTCGAACGACTTTTTCGTTTTGAAATTTGTATGGAAAATATATTTATTGAAACGAATTTTCGTTTTTTTCCATACAAATTTGAAACGTTTAGAAACAAAATTTCTTACAAAATCTGCCTATTAATTTTGCTCAAACTTTATTTGTTTCTCTGTATCGTTCTGTAAACCAAATTATATGTAATAGTTTTTAAGAAATAAATTGCACTAAAGATAACCGTATATAATGACAAACACTAGCAGAACGGAACAACATGCTGTTTTCATAAGCCGCCACAAATTCACCGTCAGCGGTCTTGTGTTTAGTCCACTTTGTGTGGTGTGCATTGGTGAAGACTGCAGCTCTTCATACATATTTTTCAATGCAAATGGAATATGTGAATTGTTTTGATTAATCAAAATTTATTATTTAATGAAAGTTCAAGTTTTAGTATCGCTAATATACAACAGTGTTGCCGTTGTGTTGCTTGTTCTTTACTAAGCATGCAGTTGTTTGTTAAGTTTCTTATTTTTGTTCTACTTAAAACAAAATTTTTGGTTTCTTACCTTAAGTACATTTTCTTAATTTTTGCAATAAGCCCATGACCACCGTTGCCAGACAATTTTACCAAAAATCTGCAAAAATTGGTTAAAAAAAACTGAAAAATCTGAAAAATAATTTTGAATGGTTTTTCATTTTAAGTTTAAAATTTTTAAACGCACTAATAATCCCAAATTAATATTTTACTTATTAAGTAAAATATTTTTTTTATTAAAAATACATTGAAATTGATTATTGAGGGGTTTAGCTGGATCCTGTGCGCATTTCACTGTTGCTAATGCAGATCATCAGGGAACCTTTACCCAAAGCTTCTTAGAACAACTAGAGTTATTATATTATAAACTTTCATTTAAACAAATGAGAAGCTCAATAACAAACAACAAAGTTGAAACAAGAACTCAACAATCAACATGTTTTCTATTTCCTTACTTTACCATTGCTACATTGGCTGACTTTTTTTCAGCTTCAAATTGTAGTCGTAAGAGTATGTAAAAGAAAATAAATGTAAACAACAACAACAGCAATTTAAGAATAGAGTGTTGCCACACAAGTATTTTTTTGTCCGGTTGCAGTCAAGTTAATAATTAGTGTTTTTTATGGGAATTGTTACAATTTAAGTTTAAAATTTTTAAACGCACTAATAATCCCAAATTAATATTTTACTTATTAAGTAAAAGATTTTGTTATTAAAAATACATTTTTATTTTGTTTTCGAATTAATATAAATTATCTTTTTGCTATACAAAAACATATACTGTTTAATAAAATAAGCATTAACAAAAGTATAGGGATAAATATGTGCTGCAGTTTTCGACATAAAACTTAAATAAATGATACATATAAATACAAATCTGTGGAAAAACTATATATACATATCGCAAACTAAATCATAAACAGTTACAACCCCAAGAATCCCAGATGTTCAGGAGTGGCAAAAAAAAAAAACTGCCCAAGAAGACTTTGGCTACAAAAGAAATTTTTGCGGTCCATGCAAAAACAAAACCATTATCATCATTTTGAGTTGTGACTGTTTATGATTTAATGTGCGATATGTATGTATATCCTTGCCCAGAATTGTTAGTTTCCTTTTAACATTATTATATTGGTGGTATGGTTACTGCAAAATTAAACGTCAAAAACTACTTATTTTTTATGTTTAAGTTTCTGACAGTAACACATGGTTATTTGTTTTACGGAGTAAAAAAAAAAACAAAAAATATTGATGCTACACAATCATTTTAGACAATCTGCAATTTGGCAGTGAAAATCTACAAATCTCACTTTATAATTTTTGTAATTAAAAATCAGCAAAATGCAGAGAAATCTGCAAATCTGGCAACAGTGCCCATGACTATTTAAGTAGCAGAGACGAAAACCAAATATTTTAGCAGAGCAAAATTTGCGCTTAACAGCGCACTGTTTGTTAATCAATAAAATTAAGTGTTGACCATTTAACAGTACTAGTAAAATGATTGAGTATAATTTTGGAGGCAAATCAATGGAAAATATGATGCCAGATATGATTAATGAAATTACACCACTTGGAAATACTCAAGATATCTAAGTAATACACAAAATTAATATTAGAAAATGAAATATTTTAAAAGGAAAATTTTTTATAGTGGACAGGAGAATTTTACATAAATTACTTTTCTTTTCGAACGTTTCAAACTTATTTCCGAAATGCCATTAAACCTGCTCTTCAGAGAGCCATTAGGAGCACCATTTCTATATAGTGGTATAAATGTGGAATTATCCTGTGCTGTTAAATGACCACTTATCCTTCCAAAATAGTAAATGTATAAAAATTAAATTTCCGTTTTATTTATATATCTTAAATATGTATATACAAGTGATATAACTTCATTATTTCGTTTCATTATTATTACTGCTAAATAAGTAGCAATGCGCTGTTAAGTGCAAAGTTTGCAGGCTCTGCTAAATTTTTTGGTTTTGTCTCCACTACTTAAATTTAAATTTATCGGTATATATGTACATAGTGGAAATTTAATAAATTATGTACCATATTCAAAACGCGTCAACTAAAATTTCGTAAAATGAGTTTCCGATGGCAAATAGCTACCCTATGCAATATTCATCTGTGGTATAAATTTAGAATCAAAAAAATTATTTTTTCGCCGTTTTATATCAATTTTTCTTATTCTGCTATCTCAAAGTATAATTTTTTTTTGGTGAAAATAAATGCTAACTCCCATGTAAATTTTCAACATTTTTAAAACATTTGTAATTTATAATAATTCTACCTCATATTTGATTCCATTTAGCATGCTGAACACGAATCTGTTAAGGATTTTGATATCCTATGGCTAGTTTTTGAGATATGGTCACTTCTAATATATTAGTACAGAGGGGTTCCGATAAAAAAAATTGGTAATGTATGTATAACTTTTAAACTGTCAGTTGAATAGAAACATTATATATTGACCGATTATAGTCAATAATATAAGCTTTCGAAGTTTATAATTTAGAGTGACCCTGTTACACTATAGAGTGAGTTCGAGAGTGCTAAAGCTGATCATATCGAGATTGAAGAGGCTTTCAGTCAGGCTTAAGTTATTTTTTGTAAGGTATTTTAAGTTTTTTCTTGTAGCTTTTCAGTTCTTATAACTAGTATTGAGTAAAAAATTTCACAAATTGGTTAAAGAATAAATATAATAAAAAAAATCATATTTTTTCCAACAAAATATACTAACTCTAAGAAAATATTTGATTTTTGATCGACTAAAACATGCTATCTCATAAAAATATGCAAACCAGTGCAAAATAAAGTATTTTTTGCAGACCTATAAAAACCATATTATGGAAAGCACATAATTTATTTTTATAATAATGAGCGAAATAACTATTTTTTCCGATCTACTGAAAAGTTAGCTTTTTGAAGTTGACGTGTTTTGAATATAGGCATTCGATATGGTATTTCATTATTACACAATTAATATAATAAGATAAATAAGTAGCACTCATTACTTTGTAAGCCATAAAAAGAGCACTCACTATCTATTAGAAAACTTTAAAAAGTTTTTACTGGCTAGATGTGATATAAAAAAATAAATTAAGTAAAGTGTGACTCTGACTAGCGCACGAAGAGTTCCGTATGAACACTAGATATGTAATTTAATACAAACTTCAGCCTATATAATATATAGTTTTGGAATTTGTTTTATTTTTGGTTTTTTTTTGGCGTTTTTTCAATTTGGCGATTTTTAGATTTTTTTAATTTTGGCGTTTTTTTTCGTTTGGGCGAATTTTTTTTTAGTTATGGCACCTTTTCTGCGTTTTGGTGATTTTTTTCGGTTTTTGGCGTTTTTTCAATTTGGCGATTTTTTTTTCATTTTGGCGATTTTTATTCATTTTGGCGATTTTTTTCACATAAACAATTATTTTGCTTTTGGCGCCTTTTTCGCGTTTTATCGATTTTTTTCGATTTTTGGCGTTTTTTTCATTTTGGCGATTTTTTTCATTTTGGCAATTTATTCGAATTTGGCGATTTATTTTAGTGTTAGAAATTTTTTTTAATTTTTGGCAATTTTTTTCGTTTTGGCGATTTTTTTTAATTTTTGGCGATTTTTTTTTTGGTTTAGCGATTTTATAATTTTTGGAATTCTTAGTTTTACCGTTTTTGAAAATTTCAAGTGTTTGCCTCTTACGGTTTCCAAGATATAGCAAGTTGTCAAAATTACATAGTCGAAATTGCGTTAACTGATTAATTGTTGTAGTCTGTATAAAAATACACTAACTTTACAAATTTCAAGTGCACAGAAATAAATAGACAAGAATTATTTTCAATAAAACCATGTTAATGAATAAAATTTTTAATTTCAATAATATTTGTCATTAACTTGAATATTGTATTTATCAATTCCGCGCATTTTAAAATATCATTTAATTTCATTTGTTTGTGTTGGTGTTTTCCTTGTTTGTCGATTAACTCAACGTAGTCATGTGCTGATGTTGTTGTTTTTTTTTGTTTGCTCGAGTTATATACGTGTGAATTCCGACAAGGAACAGAAAAACATCGTGGCTTGTTTTTTTTACTCAACAAAGTTATTTTTAGATTATATCAACGCAATGCGCACATGTAGAAGAAACATAAGTAATTAAGTTTTGCGTGTATAGATTATTTGCGTAACTAACAACGATTTGCTCTTTAGCTGAGTAGTAAGTACGTTAGTCTATTAGTCAAGAGGTTGCCGGTTCGACTCATCAGCCGAAACACATTAAATTTTAATCGCAGCCAAGCAAAAACAAACAATGACAAAAATTAAAAATTTTAAAACCCCCGACTTTTTTCAAAAAAGATGTTATATCTTCTAAACGGCTGGACCGATCTTCTTCAAACATATATAGCTAAGAACCCTCTCGACATAGCTAAGAACCCTCATCTTTCAAACAGAAAAAACTAAATGAAAATCGGCCCAGACGTTTGGCCTGTACGTGGGCACGGACAGACACACAGATACACAGGCACACAGACACACACTACAAACTTATAGCACCCCTTTTTTTAGTCGGGGGTTAAAAAGGGGTTGAAATTAAAAATGTGACATATACACAAACAACACAACACAATAACAATTATCACTGAAACTAAAATTTCACTCAACAACTCATTAAATTTCTTTATTGAAAAATTACAAATTATTAATAAGATATTAAGGGTTTTCATGAGAATGTTCAAAAGTCTCGCAAACTGTGCAATTGTGCATTTTTACACTCTCGTAAATAAAATTTCAACATTTGTATAGAAATTTATTTACAAAAACCTGTTAAATTTGCCCAATAATTTTTAATCGTAAACTTAAGCTGTGCAATTGTGCATTTTGTAAATAACAATTTTTTGCTTTATTGACTTTCTTTAGGCATTTTTAGACACACACACACACACTTTTTAATTTTTATAGAAATATATAAATACGTTTTTAAATTACAAATTTCTTAAAATTTTCTTATTTTGTTTTTGTTAAATGAACTTTTTGACGTTTGTTTCAAATTTACATAAACTGTTTGTGCAAAGGTTCAAAAGGGCTTCGTGAAGTTCGTGGGTTCGCAAGTTTGCCCAATTGCACAAATGGCAATTTTAAGAGTTCTCATGAAAACCCTTATTGTATTAATTCAAATATTTGTATTATTGAAAAAAATAATACTATTCGTTTACAATTTTTGTTATTGATATAGCGAATTTCTTTATCACAGGAAATTCGAAAATTAAAACGAATGAATACCGGGATTTTTGTTATCAAAAATGAAACTTATTTTTTTTTCTGTGTGTATATATGTAATGGGTGTTTTTTATTGAGGTATAGAACTTTAAGTTGGCATCACTTTTTTAACTGGGTACCATTTTGTCAGCTGTCAAGTGATTAATATTTAGTTTGGTTTGCCATTTCATCATGAACAGGTTGACAAAAGAACAATGCTTGCAAATCGTGCAAATTTATTTCGAAAATAATGGTTCAGTTCGCGAAGTTTACCGCAAGCTCCGTCCATTTTATGGTCGACATAATCGTCCATCAGAGCAATGAATTCGGTTAACCATGGATCGTTTTCGCACTACGTTTACTCTATGTGATAATACGCATCCGCAGAGACGTCGAACAGTGCGCACCGAAGAAACAATTGCCGCTGTAGAGCAAAGTGTTGAAGAGGACCCGAATGAATCGATTCGCCACCGTGCACAGCAATTGGAGCTTTGTCCATCAACTTTATGGAAGATTTTGCGCAAAGATCTTGGCTTGCGACCTTACAAGATCCAGCTTGTGCAAGAATTAAAGCCGCGAGACCATGCAATGCGTCGTGATTTTGGTGTATGGGCCGAAAATGAGATTGATCTCGATCCTGATTTTCATCGCAAAATTTTGTTCAGTGATGAGGCTCATTTTTGGTTGAATGGCTACGTCAACAAGCAAAATTGCCGCATTTGGAGTGAAGAGAATCCACATGAGACGCTTGAGACGCCATTACATCCACAAAAACTGACTGTTTGGTGTGCTCTATGGGCTGGTGGAGTCATTGGGCCATACTTCTTCCGAAATAATGCTGGAGAGTCAGTTACCGTTAATGGAGACCGGTATAGAGCCATGATAACCGACTAGTTTGTTCCCGAATTGGATGGCATGAATGTGGATGAGTTGTGGTTCCAACAAGACGGCGCTACATGCCACACAGCGCACGTCACAATCGATTTATTGAAGGAAACATTCGATGAGCGCATAATTTCGCGGAATGGACCTGTCAATTGGCCACCAAGATCGTGTGATTTGACACCATTGGATTATTTTCTTTGGGGATATGTGAAGTCGCTCGTCTACGCCAACAAACCAGAAACGTTAGGGGACTTGGAAGCCAACATTCGTGGCGTTATTGCCAACATACGGCCCCATATGCTCGAAAAAGTGGTTGAAAATTGGACCTGTAGAATTGGCTTTATTCGAGCCAGCCGCGGCGGCCACATGCCCGAAATCATATTTAAACATTAATGGCATAAAATTATCCTTCCAATAAAGCCAAATTGATGGACATTAAAACGATTTTCTTGTGTTTTATTTCAGTTCGAAGCTCTATACCTCTATAAAAAAAAAACACCAGTTACATACAATTGTATGTATATTACATGGGATTTTAACATTTTTTGTTGCTCGTTTTGGGATACCCTATAATTTTTAATTTTCATGTATTTGTTGTTGTAGCGGCCAAGGTTCTACATACATTGTCCAAATTTCAGGTCCGTAGCTCTTACGATTCCTGAGAAAATACAGTGTGATGAAAACAATAGGGTTCCTTTTCACCTTTGGTGTATGGAACCCTAAAAACGGCTGTAACTGAAGAAAAATAATATAATTTTTTCTGTTGCTATGTGCTGCTTTATTTCCTCCTTTTTGAATTTTTTTTTTATCAAATGACTATAGGCCTGCCTGACAACTAACTTTTATGGAAAAAACAAAAAGTTTTATTTGAGCTTAAAAATCTGCTCTCTGTCTTTGTTTACACAGATTTTGCTATTGAAAAATTAAACTTTATTAACAAATTTATAAGTTACATATAGCTGAGTCTTAAAGCATTAGATTTCGAAAAAATATGTATATAGTCGTATATATAAACAGATATTGATGGCACTTGTTGTTGTTGTTTGTAATATAAGCTACCTTAACACAAATTTATGAGTCACTTTTCATTACTAAAATCTTGCATAAAATAAAAATAAAAGAACAAATAAGTAGATCGACTTCTTGTTGTTAAATACTGTTGCTGGCAATAAAACGCTTTAAATGGCTAACAAATATTATATAAAAAGAAATTTTATGTTTGCTTTTCTTTTAAAGGATGCTGACAATTGCTCAAGAGGTGGCAATAGCATACGTGTGCTGGTGGTGCTAGTGTTGTTGGTGTTTTTTTTTTTTAATTTAATGTGTATGTTATTTTATGCCACACACGTAGACAGGAATTTTATGCTTCCGCCCAGAAAATTTGATGTAAATTGCTTGACTGCAAATATATATGTGTGTGTATATATATAAAAGTATAAATTTACTCAAGTGCTTTAACACTAAGACTAAGTCAAGCGACAATATTGATTCAGTCATATTCTTTTTTTGGCAGGTGAAAAGACATGTAGACAATTTTCCAGCAGAAAATACAACCAAAAAGGTACGCGCAAAGTTTTTGAAATATTAAATGACAACATAAAAGTTTTTTAAAGGTCTTTATTAGAGCGGCACTTAACAGGGTATTAAAAGAACGGAAATAATTTAATATTTCTTTATGTGGGATAATTAACTCAGTTGCTTACATTTTGCTACAGCGTAAATCTGATAAAAAAAATTTCATAACTCCTAATAGAAGCAATATAAACTTTTCTATTGCCTTTAATAATTTATTTTATTTACAGAGCGATATGATCTTTGGCTTACACAGCGATATGATCATAAACAAAGAAACCAATGAGTAAGAACTAAATTAAACAAAACTATTTAAATTTATTAGTTACGGGATTGTAGCAAAAATTAATCAAATAAACTTAATAGGCTGATTTGATGGCATCTCCAATTGAAGGGCTTATTGCAAAAACTCGATAAGCCACAAAATGAAATTACTGAGAAAATCGCCTTTGAAGTTTAAAATAAATGCAGAAAATAGGGATTTGATGAAATCATGATACAGATACTTTTATTTAGTGCTTAAGGAAGACTACTATGACATACCCGTCGCTGTACACCAAGATCTCTTCGGAAATCGCTAAAATCGCAAAAAGTTTTGGCTTATCCAGTTATTGCATGAAATTTATTCATATTGTTTTTTTTTTGAATATCAAAAGTTTTGTTATTTTGGTTGAAATAAAGTGGCATATCCTGTTTTTGCAATATAAAATTTATTATTTTGTAATACTGCCTTTGTAATTGCTGTGGCTTATAGAGTTTTTGGGACAAATAATTCTGAATAAAACCAAAATGTAAAAAGTGACACTTGCGGCTAAGGCGGAAATTAAACGGAATATAGGTACAATATTTTAAGAGGACGTTCCGGTGCTGTAAAGTAATTGAATGAACTGATAAAACCAATTTCTGAAATCGTGTGGCTTATCGTGTTTTTACAATAAGCCCTTCAATTCTAGTTGTAAGAAATGTTTACTTGAAATTTAATGCAAAAACAACACTAGCTATACCTTGTTATAGAAAGAAAAGAGTGTCACCAAACTAGTATTTTTGAATTGGTGCTGCCAAGTTTATAATTGAGGATTTTCTTGTGGAAGTGTTAAAAAACTAGTAAATTACTTTTTAATAACTTTTTCCATAATTTTAATCTAATTATATATTTCGGTTGTAGCTGAACTATATGACAAAGGTAATAAATTTTTATCGAAATAAAAAAGTCTCAAAAGTGCTATGCAATAAACGTAAAATAAATAACAAAGTGAACAATAAAAAAGTGATTTGCAAGTTTATGAATTTATATAAAAAAAAATAATCATATGCACACAGAAAAAACTAAATTTTGTTTTCAGTAACCAATTTCATTGAATCACTGCGGACCTACAAAGAAATTTGTAAAATTGTAAAAATTTAACTAGAAAAAAATTTTTATTTTTAGTCAACTTATTATGGCATTAGAGAAAATAGTTAACTGAAACTCAAAATATTTTCAGTTAAATGTATTAATAGGAACAGAAAAACATGTTTGCAGATTTTCTTGTATTATTCAGGAGTTTTTTTTTTATAATTTACAAACACATTCACTCTAATTTTTCGTGTTATCAGAAAATAAATTAACTGAATCAATAACAATTCTTACCAATTTTTAAAAAAAATCTAGTAAAAGTTTTATTAAAAAAAAATAATAACTGAATCAAATACAAGGTTCAACTATTTTTTTTACTTTCAAAAATTGGCTTGTGTTTATGGTTAAGCATTTCGTTCCCGCTTTTGGAACTCGTCAGTAGACTTCAACCCAAAAAAATTGTTTTAATTTAGCTAACAAACTCCGTATATGTATAGTTAGACTCTTAATACTATATTGAGAATCACAATATACAAACATAATAAGTTTGAGAACCGCAAACAAAAATCTTAAAAAAATTAAATATTTTTTATATCTATAAAATAATTTGTAGAATAAATTAAAAGAAAATCAGAAAAATTTTTTTACAGTATATAAAAATAAATTTAACTAAAAATAACAAATTTAAATATAAAAAAATAAATATAAAAAAATTTTGTTTTAAATTTTACTTTATATATATCCCGTTTATACGCACTTCTTCTTTGCAAATAAAACTGGAAAGCGTTGCCGTATAACTTTTTTATTGTAAGTTAATAACTCACGAAAACTATTTGCAAATAACGCACTATTTGCAAATAAGGTGTGAAGTGTTGCCAATTATTTTTGTTTTGTAAGAAATGTAATACATATTTAACAATATGTGGCAATATCATTCACAGATAGTAATGTATTCTATCTATGTATAAACGGTGAGTTCAGTATTTGCAAATGGTTTTATTTGCAAATAAGATTTGCGTATAAACGATGTAATAGATAATTTTTATTCTATACAGTTTTTTTACATAAAATAAAATTGGTACAAATAATTTACTGGAACAGTAAAAAATATTTACTGAAACTAAATTATATTTCAAAACACACGTTTGTTTGAAATTTTTTTTTGGGAATAATTTTTTCTGTATATGCGCTATTATTTAAAAAAAAGTAACAAAAATTAAAAAAAAAATATATTCGACATTGGAACTTCTAGTTTCATGCCAGTCTTTTATACAGTTAAAACAAAGCGTTGACCAATTAGAAGGAAATTCTGTTACGTATTTTAGACTTAAATAATCATAGAGGTAAAAACACATACGATCAACTTCTGCGTTTAAACAATTAAATGACAGAAGTTTGATGGGAATGCAATTTTCGATAACTCCTCAAACGAGTTCATATCAATTAAATCACTATTAGATTTTACTTCTGCCCAAAACTCTCGATAGTGGACTCAAGATTTTTCTTTTGCTTAACGCGAATCGTTCTCCATACACTTTTCGCTATTATACTATACTTGGGTAACTACTTGTATTATGTTTTCTTTATTGTGTAAAGAAAACACTGTTTACATTAATTATGCTTAAAATGTTACCCTCAAAGGTAATATGGCGCGTATTTCTTCAACCAAACCTTGTACAATCTTAGTGGAATTTTTTGAAATGCTCTATGTGGCTTCAGAGCTTATGTTTTTTAAATAATCCTCGAAAAAAAAATATGTGAAGTAATTTCTCTTTGATTTTTTTGGTTTAGTGCCACCGCCTCAAAACAAAAAGCACCGAAAATGGATTTAAAAATTTTTGCGTCGAAAATTTCAAAAGGCACTAAAAGCGGTGCGAAAAGCACCGAGTTGACAACGCTGTAAATTTCTAAACATTGTTGCAGTGTCTTGTGCGTATGATTAATATTGAATTTGAATATAAATTTTCGTTAAGTATACGCTAAAAAATTAAAAAAAACTTACAATACAGAAATGTTAATGGTGGATGCGGGTGGTAAAAAATAAGGAAAATTACAATTTCATAAAAAAACAAAAAATGTCAGGCAATTTTGAAGAAGACAATCACTCTTATTCCAGCATGTTTCCAATTTACTAATTCTCCCGAATTTCTGTAAACTTCGGCGATTTTAAAAAAATATAAGGTTTTGTTATAATCCCGCAAATAAATTTGTTTGTTTACAAGCTTATAAACAAATTTTGTTTATTGTTAAACCATAAACCATACCACAGAGCTTGTAAATTGAACAAGTGCTTTAGAAATCCTTTTCTTCAGATAAAAAAAATAAACAATAAAACTTTTTTTACTGTTTATTACCATCGACAAAAGTTCTGGCCAAGCACTAACCAGCTGACCTTGCAAGACCGACAAAACCATTTCAAATATTTATTTGCAGTATTTATCCTTTTATAGAGTTTTTTATCTAACACAAAAAGGGAAAAGAAAAATACGTTTGCTTTTTTCTTTTTTAATTTTTCTCTATAGCTCTATCTACTACATCATCAATATATAATTGAATTCCATGAAGCTGCTGTTAATATACTCGTATATATCAAAATTTTTGTTTTTTGCCATTAAAAGCTTTAATGTCAATTGTTATTTGTGGTTGAACAAAAATGATCAGTTTGCTGTAAAACAGTTTAGGTTACAATGAAAACAAAAGATAATAAATAAAAAAAAAAAAAAAACAAAACAAAACAACAACCCCAGCCACTGACAAAAAAAGGACAACACAGTGAACAACAACCGGGACTAAATTAAAAAATGTAAAACAATTTAAACTTAGTAAAGTGGATTTTATATGGTGAACAGATACTTAATTTCATCGGAAGTTATAGTGAGTTTAACCCAACATAGCAAACAGTGTGCATATATAAAGTTAAGTGAGTTGACTACCACGTTATGAGATTGAGTTCAAATCTCGGCCGGGAAAGCTTATCATTAACAACAACAACAACACACACATACACACATATTTTTCCTATATATGTGTGACTACACAAAGTCATGTAAGCTAAATAATTAATGAAATAGAATGACTACATTAAATTAAATTCATATTGTTTCAACTAGCAATAGCTTTAATTCAACATTTTTCTTCATGGTATTTCAAAATTAAATTCCCGTAGTTTTAACTTCAAATTACTTTTATTCAATATAATCTTTCATTTTGTTTGAATAGTATTGAAACGTTATATCATTATGCAATACAGTAATTTCTTTGAAGATTACCGTAAATCATATTAAATTAACGTGAAACACATATAGAATTATAAATGAATTTTGCTTTCGTAGATTTTATTTTGAAAATTTTCTATGTGTAAAACCATGACGTATCAGGTGTTCACACCAGATTGTTAACTGCTAAATATATTAGTTATATTAAATATCTAGTTATATTATACAATTTCCTGAGTTTCTTGGCTTAAGTAAGCTTTAAGTTAGTTTGTATTGAAATTAGTTTTTTGATTTAATTTCTCTTTTAAAGAATTGGTTTTCTTCTTTCTTATTCCTGAATATTTAAATTTTGTGTGCTATATTAAATTATTTTTTTAAGTTACTTGCGTTATATGTATTTTCTTGCCTCTGGTGTTTTGTTGCTTTTAAAATTTTTATCATGTATTTAAACGAATTGCTGTTAAGTTTCGCTTATATATATATATATATTTATTTTCCTTTCGTTGGCAAGTCTCAACAGTGTCGTTCTCATTGGAAATGCTTATTAAGGAATTTATTTGTGTGTGTGTGTGTGCGTGTAGATGTGTGTTATTTAAGTAATCTGGTTTATTTCTTATTTTGTTTGCATTACAAGTTATTAATATACTAACAGAAAATATAAATTTTGTGTAAAAAGAATAAAAATCAATAAAACTATGTTATGTATACATCTATATTAGAGGGCTGCGTAAACAATCTTGAAATGTAAATACATCTTGTGTTTTAAATACATTGTCGTAGCATGTATTATACTAAATCAATAATAAACGATGTCGTTTAATAAGCGAAGATGGATGGATGTATTGGTGTTCGTGTATATGAGTGTTAACAAGCACTGTCGTGAAGACTTCTTGTTCGTAACAAACACTCAAAAGAAGTAGTGCTAATGCGTTTATACTTGTTATTTTGCATATTTTACGTTTGAGTGTGTGTGTGTCAGATATAGATGATAAGTTATTACGTGTTTAAGGGTGATTTTTTAAAACAAGCGCACACAACTAATGTCAATGCATGTGTGCGTTTGTATGTGCTCATAAAAATAAAAGATCATACACAAAACATGTGTGTGTATGTACATGCATGACGTTTGTATACGCGCTCATTCGTAAGAAGAAGCAAGCATCACAAATTCTTTCCTCACGAAGTATTTTCTTCTTTACTGCTATACCTGCAATAACTGAAACAAATTTCTTGCAAACAGTGTTGTTTAACATTTGTTTTAGAAGATTTCGCTGTATTTAGGCATTTGAAAAATCCTTCATGTCTTAAAAGTTCTTGTAAGTGATCTTTTGCAGGGGTATAATGTATATGTGACAGCGCATAGAGAAAGGGACCTAAAGGTAAAAAAAAATCAATTTTCACTTTTTTTTTGATGTGGACAACATCTGAGCATTGAATGAGACCGATCCCATGCCCCAAAAGTGTTCCCCCCAGAGATATGCGCGTTTTATGATACACGTATTTAAATCTTTAAAATGGCTCTCCTGAACAAAACCAGTTTTTACCCTTAGCTCCCTTCCTATTTTGCGCGTCACATATGTAGCTTTGAATTTTTTTTTATTATATTTGTATTGTTTTTTTTTTTTGTTTGTTTTGACGATTTGTTTTGTCTTACGATATTTTTAGCTTTGGCTGTTTATTTTTTGGTTTCTGGCATCCTTTTGAAGTTTTGTATTTTATTTTTGTTTTCATTTTGTGTTTTCTTTGAAACTAACTGGTATTCAATTTTCTCCTGACAAAAAAATAGTATTAAAAATTTTTAACCTTTAGGTATGCGAATTATTTAAAAAGTACCAAAATGTTTTTGAACGCTTTTCAAGCAGAAAAGATTGCAATTTATATTGTATTTCTTTAGATATTATGTTTATAATTAAGAAGAAAAGTAGGCTACCAAAAAACGTAGCAAGGTCGTATTTTGCAAGTTAATTTAAAAAAATGGGAAAAATATTTTTGCCTTAATTTTTGCAAAAAAAAAAAAAGTGCAAGAAGATAATTATTTTTCTGGCATAAGATGTAAATATGATTTATTAAGCAGACTCTTAGCTACATTATTGTTGAGCGCTATCATCAAGTTTGAACTAGTTGTTGCACAAAAACTAATGACAGCATTTTTTTTTAGGTCGCACTGATTGTCGAAAACTTTTGGAGGCCCATAAAAAAATTGATCACCATTTGATGCAGAGTCGAAAATATACCATGTGTGTTTTTTTTTTCACTGTTGCACAATTTAAATGCTTACAAAAATGGTTAAATCTAAAAACAAAACACTTTTGGTGTGAAAAAAGCAAATATTCATTAGATCTCTAAGAATTATGCTTCCCACACTTTGAGTATTTGAAATGTGACCTAAAAAGCAAAAACAGTTCATTTTTTTTTTTTGATAAAATAAAAAATAAATGTTAAACTGGCAACATTGTTGTTAAAATTGAGCCACGTAAATAAATAGGTGTTGCTTAAATTCTCTTTTGTTTGGCGATAAAACAAGGTTGTATTTTAATTTGCTGGTGTTTTTCCCCAAAAGCAAAATTACAGAAAAGAGAAGAAAAGAAAAATAACAGTTAACAAAACAAAGCAAACCTAAAAGTGTAGCATATTGTTGTTGTGGTGAATATTCCAAAACTTTTGTTGTTGTGGTTTCGGTTGCTGCCAGAGTATTACCACATGTATATGTATGTATGTATATATGTGTGTGTATGTATGTATTTTTGTATGCATGGATTTGTATAAACAAAAACATAATTTTTTTAAATGAAAGTTTTGTGTTAAAATAAGTTGATTAATTGAAATCGGATTCGTTTCAAATTAATTAAATTAAATTACAATAATAAAAAAAAATATTAAAGGCCCTTTAACTAATTTGTATCATTAAATTAAAAAAAATAAGTGTGAGAAAACACGAAATTTTTTTATTTTTATTTTATCTAAAATAGTGCAAACGTCCTGTGGCTGTGGCTTCTTTTTTTTTGGCGTGCATCCTAAATGTCAAATTTTCCATGACTATGGAAAAATCACAGTTTTTTGTTGAAAAAAAAAATTACAAATGACATATTTTATTATTATTATTATTATTTTCTCCAACTGAACGATAATAGTAATTGTTTTGTCAATGGTAGCGAATTTAGTTTATTCAGAAATTGTTATAATTACATATATTCGTATTATTTTTGCTTTGTGTACGACCAGTTATCTCTTTATGGTATAATCGCAAAAAAAAATAAGTCAGTTTTATATATTTTTTTTTACAAAATTCTATCTCTTTTTATTAACGTTAAAATCCACTGAAATTAACACTTAAAAATATTTTTTTTGTCGTAAAATGCCATAAAGAACGTCATTTTAATAGAAACATCAATTATTTTAATTCTTTGAAAAGTCCATTTATAAAAAGTTTTTTTGTTTTTTTTTAATTAATTGTTGTATATGAGTTTAAATGGAACAAAGGATTGTTTTTACACTTGGCTGCCATTGATTACACCGTAAACCACTTAAGCAATTTTTGTGTAAACCATATTCATTCAATGTTCATTTATTTGCCCAAGTACACTCATTTGCTCGTACGAACAGAAAGATTTAAGTAGATTTCCACTTTAGCATTAACCGGAAAAAGAGAAAATAAGAAGAAATTATTTGAATAAAAAGTAGAGAAGAGAAAAATTCTACCACAAATGGCTGAAACATTGCAATTATTAATATAAAATATACACACAAGTAGGTGGGAGCATACAAATTTCAATACGAGTATGAATGGGGTTTTATCATGTTTATTTTGGGTTCTAAAATCCACCTTACATCAATATGGTGTTATGTTAATCACTAAAGAAGGTATGGAATGTGTACTCTACACCCAGCATATGAATAACCATTATTGTATACTTTTGGCGCCAATATTACAGATGTAGTCAGTTAAGAATATATGTATGCTATATTCTGCAATACCTGAACAACAAATTGTTTGAATTTGAAATTTTCTATACAAGCAGCACAAAAACCATGGCAGACTAAGAACTTCCAATATTTTTTTTTTGTATTGTCTAGAAAAGAAAACCAGCTGAACTCCTCTGCTGGTAAAGGCGATATATCTTAAGTGTCTTAAAGCAATGAAGGAATGAATGAAATTAAATAATTAATTGATTTTGAACTTACAACGAGTTTTGTAAATACAATTAACGAAATTGTAAGCTAAAGGAAAATCTGAAAAATATTTTCAATTAAATATATCAATTAATAATTTGTTAAACCTTATATATTTTTTCAACATTAATTTTGGTTAGATTTCAAAGTTATTTCAATTAAAGTTATTGTTATGTTAACAATGCGAATTGTTGAGTTTTTGTACAAATTTTGATTATCATAATAAAGGGTGTTTTTTATTGAGGTATAGAACTTTAAGTTGGCATCACTTTTTTAACTGGCGGCCATTTTGTCAGCTGTCAATTGATTAATATTTAGTTTGGTTTGCCATTTCATCATGAACAGGTTGACAAAAGAACAACGCTTGCAAATCGTGCAAATTTATTTCGAAAATAACGGTTCAGTTCGCGAAGTTTACCGCAAGCTCCGTCCATTTTATGGTCGACATAATCGTCCATCAGAGCAATTAATTCGGTTAACCATGGATCGTTTTCGCACTACGTTTACTCTATGTGATAATACGCATCCGCAGAGACGTCGAACAGTGCGCACCAAAGAAACAATTGCCGCTGTAGAGCAAAGTGTTGAAGAGGACCCGAATGAATCGATTCGCCACCGTGCACAGCCATAGAGCCATGATAACCGACTATTTTGTTCCCGAATTGGATGGAATGAATGTGGATGAGTTGTGGTTCCAACAAGACGGCGCTACATGCCACACAGCGGACGTCACAATCGATTTATTGAAGGAAATATTCGATGAGCGCATAATTTCGCGGAATGGACCTGTCAATTGGCCACCAAGATCGTGTGATTTGACACCATTGGATTATTTTCTTTGGGGATATGTGAAGTCGCTCGTCTACGCCAACAAACCAGAAACGTTAGGGGACTTAGAAGCCAACATTCGTGGCGTTATTGCCAACATACGGCCCCATATGCTCGAAAAAGTGGTTGAAAATTGGACCTGTAGAATTGGCTTTATTCGAGCCAGCCGCGGCGGCCACATGCCCGAAATCATATTTAAACATTAATGGCATAAAATTATCCTTCCAATAAAGCCAAATTGATGGACATTAAAACGATTTTCTTGTGTTTTATTTCAATTCCAAGTTCTATACCCCTGAAAAAAACACCCTATATATTAACAATTTTTCTTATACACAATTACAATTCTCGAAACGATTTTTTGCTTGTCTGCGAAAAATACTAACAGCCCAATTATGAATAGCGATTCCCCGGGAGTTTTTTCCCTTTTCCCATTCCTCCTATTATGAATTAAAATTTCCCCGGGAAAAAACTCCCTGGGAAAAAAGTAGGTATTCTAAATATGAGGGAGAGGGAGAATTTGTTGAGAGTTTTCTCCCCAAACATTTTGAAGGGAACTAATGCAAAAATTTAAAAATTATATTAATAAATGTTGAAAATCAATAGTATAAGCATTTATTTAGAACAAAAAGTTTAACGGTCTAATTCATAAAAAATATTTTAAGTTTATTACAGGTTTATTTGACAAATTTCCCATAGAAATATGTCAAATAAGCGCTTCATAAACCTGAAATATTTTTTATGAATAAGGCAGTAAATAAATACCGAATTATTATATTTCCCTTTTGTATTTAGTATTTTTGCATTTTTATCTAAACACTGCGCAAATGCACTTCAAAAACATAAACTACTTCTGTATTCAGAACAAATACTAAAACAATCAATTTTGCAGTTCACATAATAGGTAAATGAAAGATTTATTTCCTTCTAATATTATCAAGACCGATAAGAAAAACTTTATAAAATTTACAAATTTCCTTTGTACACACAGTCCACTGGACCTGACTCAGTTTTCACTCCACTTTCTCAGCACAAAGTTATTCCGCATGTCTGAATGGATACACGGTTTATTTAATTTTTATTTAAACAAAACACATATTATATTAACACGAAATCTTATTGACAATGAAAACATCACATTTTTAATAAATTTATATTGCTGAAGTTTGCGTTAGTGCAGAAAAATATGTAAACATTAACCGCCGTATTCATAAAAAATATTATAGATTTATTACAGGTTCATTTGACAAATTTCCCATAGAAAAAAAACGTCAAATAAGCGCTTCATAAACCTGAAATATTTTTTATGAATACGGTAGTAAGCATCTGATCCAGATTTTACTCTCTCCCGTATTTGCTTATTCCCGGATTATTCCCTGGGAACAAATGATAGGGAAGGGAAAAAATATTCATAATTGGGCTGTAAATGTCTTTGGGCTGAGTTGAACCGGCAACCTCAAAACTAATAGACCAACTTACTTACCTCTCAGCTAGAGAGCAACACTTTATTAGACACGCAAACAATGAATACACACAAAATATGATTTCTTGTTTTTTATACATGTGCGCATTCCGTTCTGATATAATTTAACAAATAATTTTGTTGATTGACTACAAAAATTAAAATTTGTTTTATCAACAATGATCATTGTTAATTTACATTGTTACATATCGATGATATTTCTTTCTGTGTTGCATTGCAATGTGCTGAAAAGCCATTAAATCTTATCTTGCATTTTTAAATACTTTTAATTTTCTCAACATCTCATTAGCTGTTGTTTAAAAATCACCTACATTAACATCCAAATCAGTTGCAATTTTAATTCAAATAAAGTCAAGAACCAGAAATTAAAGCACAACACAGAAAAAAATTATTTTTAAATACAATTAATTTTTTTGTTATATCAATTAAATAATTAATTGATTTTGAACTTACAATGATTTTTGTAAGTACAATTAACTAAATTAATGTAAGTTAAAGAAAAATCTTAAAAATATTTTTAATTAAATATATCAACAACTAATTTGTTGAATTTTATTTATTTTTTCAACATTTATTTTTGTTAGATTTCAAAGTTATTTCAATTAAAGTTATTGTTATATTAACAATCCGAATTATTGAATTTTCATTTCATATCATATTTGTTATATTAACAAGCTTTTCATACACAATCACAATCCTCGAAACGATTTTTGCTTGTCTGCGACAAAACACTAAATGTCTTTGGGCGGAGTCGAACCGGCAACCTCAGGACTAATAAACTAACTCACTTACCTCTCAGCTAAAGAGCAACAATTTATTAGATAAGCAAATAATAAATACATACAAAACATGATGTCTTATTTTTTCTAAATGTGCGCATTTCGTTATGATATAATTTAACAAATAAATTTGTTGAGTAATTTAATTGACTACAAAAAATTTAATTTGTTATATCAACAATGATGATTGTTAATTTTTAAATTAAATTTTAACAATTTGTTTTGTTGGTTGAATTTCGATGATATTTTTTTCTGTGCAAAGGCTTACAAGCAAAACACATGCAGCCATGAACACAATTAATCTAGTCCTTAGGGGAATACACTGTTATATATTGTGCCTTAGTTTTAGCATTAAAATGTATAAACTTTCATTGTGCTGCTGCACACATACGGAAACTCACCAAACAAATCTGCAATCAACATAAGTTCACCATGTCGATGCAGTGAAACGAACAGCGCAAGGAGGAACAAGTTGCTCGTAAACAGAAAACATCACAAATTTAACTTCAGTACACGATGCCTAGGCAACTTAATTATTATGGAAATAATCAGTTGTATTATTATACATACTTTTTAAATCATATTTTTTGAATGTATTTTTGAATGCATTGTGTGCAGGACACATGCTCTGGAATCGTTTCATTTTAAAGCATTTAAGCCTCTTTTGGTTTCTTAATTAGTAATTGTTTTCAAATGCATGTGTATGTGTGTTAATAAATATGTGTGTGTGTATGTGTTTATAACTGTGTATGCACTATAATGTACAGCCACCATTATGCCTGAGCATTATTTCTTGTTTTGTTTCTCTTGTTTGCTCTCCTCTTCTTTTGTCTTTATATCCTTGGGTTGGCCTGCCAATAAAAGCTATTTAGTTATTGCATGTTGCAATTTGTTTGCAAACCATAGTTGCCTTTGTGTCATACACACGTTCAAATAATGTTGTTTCTACTAACACAATTCAAATAATATTTTCTATGAAATTAACGGAAAAGAAGTTCAAAAGTCTTTGTTCATGCAAATTTCAATTAAATGAAAATATAAAAGGTAATATTTTCTGAAGAGTTAATTTTTAGTTTAAATTTTTTTACATTACCTGAAGCAAATTCGCGCTTAAAGTTTTAAAAGAAAAATTTTACAAAACCTGTTTTTTTCACATGAGGAGCTGGCGAACAAAACTAAACATGTCCTCAGTAAATGATTTTTTTTAAAATTATTTTTTAGATTATCCAAGTACAAATCTATGAAATCTCGTAATATTTTCATTCAAAACTAGTTCGACCGTATCTTACAAAAAAAAAACAAAAACTAAATTTTCCTTGCTACACGCAAAGAAAAGATATGGTTGTAGAATGGTTGAGAAAACAATATTATGTTCTCTGAAACAAATGTGTGGTCGTTGAAAACTAATTATTGTTATTTTAAACATTTATTTCATTACGATAAACAGAGTTATGTTTGAATTTAATAATTACATTATCACATCCATAAAAAAGTGGAATATGGTTAGAGTTTAACAATATAGTTTTTTTTTTTTAATTTATGACAACTACATAATTTGTATTATTATTTAAAAATAATATGATGTAAATAACAATATAATGTTATCCAAAACCATACTATGCAGAGTTTTTAAAAAAATCTTTTTCAGAAACATCTGTCAGTTCAGTATTTCGTTTGTAAGCTACCGGTTGTGTTAAATAAATAAATAAATAAATAAAGTACAAACAAAAGGTTAGACCAATAAAAATATATAAACATTTGTGTATCTCTTTATACAGACATGTCTGTATTTCGTGTGAGTATACATTTCTATATATACATTTTATTTCAACAATATTAAATTATTTTTATTTAGATTTTGACGCACAGCTGTTTCTACAATAAATGTATGATTAAAAAATAAAATAGTATTATTATATTAAATAATACTATGGTCGTACTTAACAATATTAATATAATATTAGATCATGGTATGGTGAGTCTCAATTATATTTTAGTCACACATAACAATAGTGTTGTCATATTTACAGTACTAAGATTAGGTGTAAGAAAGTTTATTGTTTTTTTTTAGATAATATTATTATTAACTCAGATAATAATATTATTTAAAGTTTGCTTTTCTATTCACAAAAATA
Organism: Tachina grossa; assembly: GCA_949987645.1. NCBI lineage: Eukaryota > Metazoa > Arthropoda > Insecta > Diptera > Tachinidae > Tachina > Tachina grossa. The sequence continues at coordinate 41,103,886 of OX465278.1, read as the reverse complement.
TGACTTGTTTGAAACCATATAAATCAATCATAGTATGTTTCTCTTTGATTGTGGTGTAATAGCTGCTTTTGATTTTTAAATCAAAAAGGAAGTCACCAGATTATTGGCTGTGTTGGCATGCTGGCGGGTTGCTCCGGCTGAAGCTCGCCGTTGGGGAGGGATCTTGCCAACCTCTCTAGTACTTACAGCTACAAAAAGAAATATCATGCCAGCTGCTCTATGGTGTCATAAGAGATAAAGTTTATAACAAAAAAAAAAAAAAAAAAAAAAAGGACCCGAAGCAAGTCTGCCTTACTCCCTGCGCACACACATTATAAAATCCTCTGGCCGATGGTCTGCCAGAATGTTTACCCACCCCTATTGAACTTATGAAAGCTCACCATGGCATCGTAGCTAAAACAATGTTAGATGCCCCAAATGCGAAACCTCTTTACTTTACCTTCCCCTTTTACTTACCGCAAAAAAAAAACTTAGATCTTCATATCAAAAAAAAAAAAAAAAAAAAAACAGAGGTTTTCTAACAAAGTAATAGATTTGAATACATTATAATTTATTAAATAAGTATAATAATAATAATAATAAACATTACTTTAGTAAATTGCTAACAGTTCAAAAAGTAATTTTTTTTTACATTCAAAAAAAAAAAAAAAAAGAAAAATGAAAAAAATGTAAGTTAAATAAATGGAACAATTTCTGTATTATAATTTAAGTATCATATGAAAACGCATTGATCACAAATGTATGTATAAAATTTTACTATTGAAATTTAGGTGATTTTACTTTGAAATAAATCTTTTCTTTAGAAAGAAATAACGTTTTATTTTTTTTGGTATGGCCGTCTGTTCGTGGCTGTGTCCGGGGTTCGAGTTAACTGTTCTCAGTTAAGTATACAAAAATTTATGCTTATGCACGCACTATATATATTTCACCTTTTCTTATATATATTTTATAAAAAATTTTTAGGGAAAACCTTTGTTTTTATGAGATAAAACTCCCTACCCGAAATCGGTTACTTATGGCTTGAGCTCAACCCTACAGTAATTACGCGCACTTTAGCACTAAAACTGCTAAAGGAATGTTTGCTTAGCGTAAGTAAGCGATATAATTTATATAAAATAATTAAATAAAAAGTTAATATATATGTGTATATTACAGTCTGTTATGTTAGTCAGTCGTATTTCGTCCTGGTCAATTGGCACGATACATGACTTAAAATTTTAGTGATGGTGGATAATGCCTTTGGGTGGTGTTTAATGCCCACTATTTATGGTGGTCACCCCTCCTCCAGTAGTAGGACAATTCAGCATCTCTTTTCTATTTCACTGGCGGCTTTCTACTCTCAGCTTCTTTAACGTTTTTCCTTTTTTTATATTTGGTGTTGAAGCTCTTCGATTTTTTTTTAATTGTTTAGTTTAATGGTCTTGTTTTGTTTCCTTTTGGTTCTTTTATTTTCCAAATAACAAAACACTTTTATTATTTATATATATTTTAATTTTTTTTATAGTTTTATTTGATTTTCTTTATCAAAATTTTAAATAGAGTGTCTGATAATAGAACTGATTTATAAAAAAAAACTGATAGGACTACTTTACTTCTGTACGCCTCGGTAAGTATCACCAGAATAATCTTATTATTTTTTCTTTTCGCTGATCTAGTACCACCTATAAAACCGCATTCCTGGAAGAGGAGCCGCTTCTTTTTCTCATACGGTGCTCGCTCTTCCTTCCCTTCAAAATTTCGGTAAACTTTATTTTTCTTTATTTACTTTTATATACATATATTTATTTTTGTTGTTCTGTATTTTATTGTACAAACGCACAGCTGGCGCAAAAATCTTCACAGCTGTCAGCTGTGCGTACTGTATTATCGGCCTTACTGCTGTGTTTACACAGGCTCACAATAAAAATTATAGGGTGCATATTACAGTGGTTACCTCACACATATTTTTTCTTTGCGTGTAGTATCTATCTAGGTACTTCAGTTAATTGTCTGTAAAATAGTTAACGGAACTAGACTAGTTTTGTTGGACACGTCCGAATATATTAATATTTAATGAAGTACATTTTTATATCATGTCTTGAGTAAAGATGTTTTGTAAAAGGAAGTTATTTTAAATAAATATTTTATTTGTTTTATTTTATTTATTTATTTATTTTATTTAATTATTTTAAATAAAATATTATTTCCTGAGCTCAGCTAGGAGCTCTTAGGAACGTTGTTTAATAATTATTAATTATTATTAAGATTCTAAAACTAAATTATATCCTAACTATGAGAATAATGCTTAATCTAACTTAACATAAGAGAGAAAAGAAAAGGTATATGCTTCATAAGCAAATTGTTCCCTTTTAGTTTCTAACGGTAGACGTGCGGCGTGTGTCTTATAAGTAACTTGTAAAAAATCTAGGTTTTACAAGTTACTTATACATTATACATTATTATTATTAAATATGATTTATTCAAATGCTTTATGCTGCGGCCTTTGATCAGACTTGCGAGTGTCAAATGGCCATTGAACAAAATACATATTTATGTGGCAGTCTGTCAATGCATTTATCTAACACTTCATGCAGCGGTATTTGCCCGAATGCATGAGTGTCAAATGTCCAGTGCACAAAAATGCTTTCAATGCAATTTGAAGTTATTTATCTTGCGGTCAAGTTGATTTTAATGTTCACTATACACTCCTGGTTATAGTGATAATGAAACCACGCTACAGTTTCTAAAATATATAATATGTTAAATTTATAAAGAAAACAATTGTTTTATTCAGTTACTCTTAAATTGCAAAAAAAATTCCAATTTCCAACCCTGGAAACAATTTCTTGTTATTCCAATTTTCAATACTACTTGATTTCTTTATAAAATATAAAATATAAAATATGTTTAGTTAGCAAACAAAAACAAGCTGTTTGATTTAGTTAATTATATGTATATACCAAAAAAAAAAAAAATCATATTCCAGCTCTGGTACTGCCTTTTTATTTTTCTAATTTTTAATAGCAATTATTATATTTCTAAAATATAAAATATGTTTAAATTATTAAGAAAAATAAAAAATAATTTTAGTTGTTTATTTTTATATTATCCAAAAAAAAAAAAGTTTCAATTCTCCAACCCTGGAATCATAATTTTTATGGTTCCTTACATCAAATGTGAAAAGGAACGCTATTGCTATCGCTAATAGCCACAGTCTGTTTTTTTTTCAGAATATATAAGACTTTTGCCGCTACAACTACAAAGATATGACAGCTAAAAAGTGAAGGGTGTTCCAACGAAAAGTGTTAAAATCCTAGTGTACTCGTAATATACAAAATTCTATTAGTTGATGGAGTTTCAACAACTTGCTGTATCTTGGAAACCGTAGGAGGCAAACTTGTGAAATTTTCAAAAACGCTAAAATTAAAAAATCCACAATATAAGCAAAATCGTAACACGGTAAAAATCACCCAAAAATTTAAAAAATTGCCAAAAGAAAATAGCGCCAAAACTAAAAAGAAAATCGCCCAAACAAAGAAAACGGCAAAACTAAAAAAATTTATAAAAACCGAAAAAAAGTTTACCGGCCACTAAATTTGTTTTATTCAATCTATACATCATGCAAGATGTTCGATTATATAGGCTAAAGTTTTTATATTATAAGTAGTATCAATATGGAATATGGAACCATAAAAGAACATTTTAAATATATGTGACCTTCTCCGAGAAATGGGACGTAGTGTGTCAAAAAAACGGATTTAGACTTAAGAGTGGATTCTGGTACCTAAAAGTGTGTAGAATAAGATAAAGTACCAAATCGCATCTTCCAACTGAAACTGTATTCAAAGCGATAACACAGAAAAAAATATTCCTGCAACAAACAATTTTAATTGAAATTAAAACCAAAAATCAATTATAAACGAACTTGAGTCAATTAAACTTTTGCTTAAAAATTAATTATTTTTGCAGTAAAGAACTGTAATTGAAAATAAAACCAAAAATCAATAAAAAAATGTATTTAAGTCAAATAAACTTTGTAATTAATAAAATTTTTAAACTAATATTTAATTGACTTAAATATATTTTTAATTGATTTTTAGTTTTATTTTCAATTACCGTTGTTTATTTCAAAAATAATTAATTTTTAAGCAAAAATTAAATTGACTCAAAAACGTTTATACTTGATTTTTGGTTTTAATTTCAATTAAAATGGTTTATTGCAGGAATATTTATTTTTTCTGTGAATGCGTTATGAAACTTTAAATGCGTTCTTCGCAAAACTTCATTTTCTCCTTTTCTCGGAGAAGGTCACATATATAATTCTGAAAAGCTTTTGAAAAAATATTGTTAGTTGTATTTGCTGTTGAATGCTACATCCGTTCATGCACTCAAAAAAAAAAGACATATACTATTATTAACGAAAAAAAGTTTCTAAATTTAAGTAAAAAAAATTCTAAGTTTAAGCAATTAATTTTTTTCTAAGTTTAAGTAAATTTTTCCAAAAAAAGTATTAAAAATTACTTAATATAAGTAAAAAATAAGAAGTTTATATCCTTAAAAATAGTTCATAAAAATACACACAAAAATTCCCACATTCAAGGACACGTTTACTGACTTAAAGGAAATATTTACCAAAAATTTGAAAATGGTTTAAAAAATTAGGGAAAATGTATCCTAAGAACTAATCAATCTCGTTTTAAATCAAAAAATAAATTTTAGGAAATGACTAACTCATAATTAGTTCATCAAATTTGACTTACTTGAAAGATATAAAAAGGTATTCTAAACTTTAGAAAAACATTTACCAGTTTTAAGTATTTTTTGTTTAAATTATAGGATATATCTTTTGTTTGCATTAAGCAAAAAATTTAAGTAAGTTTTTCATATTTTCGAAGAATATTTGAACTTGAAATATATTTTTTTGAAAATAAAATAAAATTTTAAAACTCAAAAATTTCAATGCTTATTCAGGCTGCCCTGTTAGGCAATTGGTTAGAGTGCTTGCCTGTCAGTCAGAATGTTGCTGGTTCAATACTTGCCTCCTCTCAAGAAATTAATATGTATGGTATGGTGAATTAATTCAGAATATAATATGAAGATATAATAAAAAACACACCATGTGGTAAGAATTTAATTAAAAATAAAAATTAGTACCAGAATTAAGAAAATAAAAAAACTTCGAAAATTTGCTGTATTTGAGATCAAAGATGAAAAACATTTTTTGCAAAGCTCCGAATTTTATGGGAAATTTTTACTTAATTTTAGAAAAATTTTACTTAAATATAAAAATATAATTACTATAAACTAGTTCATTAATGAACTAGAAATTTAGTAAATATTTTACTGGTTTCAAGTAAAAAACAGCTTTGGCGCCATACGAGACCTATTTTTTACTCAAATTTAGAGAATTTTCTAAAGGTTTAGTTAGTTTTTTTTTTTTTGAGTGGAAATTTGAAATGGAAATTTCCCCTATTACACCCAAATCGATCAAACTATTCCTGGACATGGGAATTTGTCTTTAATTTGGAATCCCAATGTAAAGTGACTATGCCTTCAAGTGATTTCAAGTGATGAAGGCATAGTCACTGGTCAGTGAACAGAAACTAATCCTACTGTAACATCAGAGCGCTCTCCTTTGTTATGTAGCAGAATCATCTACGAAGTAAAATAACCGATAAAATGGCTACTAACCACAGCATCAAAACACATTTAATAGGCCTCATTTAACACCAGAGGTGTTGCAACACTACCCAGTAAAAAAAGACAAAGGCAGTCTGGAAGTAGTTCAAATTTCGATCCGATCTAATGATTTTTACATAGGGTTGTCATTGCAAGAAGTTCTCTTTTTCGATACCTAGTCATCGAATTAGAGGCGATTTTAAGGAAAATTTCCTTTTTTGTGTTCTACAGTAATATTTTCATCTAGGAAAAACTTTAAAAAGTTACATATTTTAATAATTCGTTTCTTTTTATACGAATTTAAGCGCGAAACAGTGTTTTCATGTTAATTTAAGCAAATAACTTCTAAATTTTAGGCCAAAATTAGTTCATAAATTTCTTTAAAAAAATCGATTTTTTTAACATTTTGGTAAGTATTTACTAAAACTATGGAAAAACTAAAAGGTTTTGTGTGATTAAAATAAACTTTTACTTGGTTTTCTGCTAACTATCGGCAAATTAAAAATATCGATTTTTTGGAAGCAATGAAAATGTGGTTCCTGCAGAATGAATTCCATTTTTTTTACAGGGTACATTATTAAAAACGTGCAAAAAGCAACACTCAAGTGTTACTTCTCTTAAAAAAAATATATAAATTTTATAAGAAAAAATATGTTGTTTAGGACTGTTACTGCCTGTTCCAGAATGTCACTCATTTTCGTTCGCAAGTCTTTTAAACGACAAACAGCTGTTTTGCGTTCCACTAAAAGCCTTTAGCACGACAAGTCGAAAGAAAATTAAAGCGAACGATAACGTAAGCATTTCAATACAAATATGAGCCCAAATATTATTTTTTCAGTCATTTGTACGAACTCAAATGCCAAAAGAAAGCACTTATATTTTTATTGTCGACTGAGACAAAATACAACAAATTATTTTTTTTTTTACATGAATAAAATATTTTGCTTTGCCAATGAGCAAATATAATACCGGCTTTGCTGGCAATGGGTTCATTGCTTAACCCGTCGTTGGCAATCTCCTCACGTCTGAGCTTGTAAGTAAGCGGTTTTGCGTCCTTGGCTGGTGATACTCTTCTCTCGGTATGTATGTATGTGTGTTTGACAACAGCTTCAATGAGTAGATATTTTCTGCCTACCACCAGTTCCGCTAGTTATAGTGAAGGTTGGTTAGAAACTATCGGTCTTATGTGTAAGAAAAAACGGTTAAGAAGTTAGATAAATCACGCTGGGACTTAATAGTGGGCTAAAACTACATTATGCGCCGATTTTTATTGTCAAAATGTATGAAGGAACTCCTTAGCACCTATTTCAATGTCGTCACTTACTTTATGCCAGTTTTTGCTTGTACATAAGGATGTATTTATTCATATAATCAGTTGTTCTACATATACAGAGGAGAGAGAGAAAATTATTGCACCCGTACAAAGGCCGACAAGGTAGAACACTTTTTCTGGGTCTGTTGGTATTTTAAAGATAATGACAATCACCCAAATGACAATGAATAATGACCTAAATAAATGGGCTATTGGTCATTTTTCCTTTTGGGTGATTTTTTACAAAATTTTGCATAGCTTGTGGTTTTTTATGTCTTTATTTATCATAAATAAAAACCCTTGAGTAATTATGTATGTACACTTTTTATCATTTACAAAAATTGTTTTGTCAAGTTCATTTTAATTTATTTTTGGGTGCCACTTGTTGCAGGTTAAATTAGAACAGAGTTAAATTTTTAAAGCACAATTTACACATTTGAACAATTTTTTATTCCCAGTTGTCGATGAATGTGTGAAATTGTGGATGTGGCAATATAGATATTTGACAACGGGTATACGGCTTACGTTAGAAACGTAAAGCCAATCGAACGATAAGTCGAAAGATAGTGGAACACTTTTATAGAAGAAAATGAGTGAAACTTAAGAGAACGAAAGTTTTCTTTCGACATCGTGGTGGAGGCAGTTAATTTCTTCAATCAATCATAATCAAAATCATATTATATGCATTGTTTCTTCTCCTAAATTTTCTTTAATAATTTTTTTCTTTTTTCTTTTCTCTTTGTTTTTTTTTTCTCTATCAAAGTGAAAAAAAATGACTGACTGTTGCATGTGTGTTTTTTCAATAAATGTACATACATTTGTTTTCCGCAACAGACAAATTCCCAAAATAATGGCACATATTTCATTGCTAAAAGTATTACGTGTTTGAAGTAAAGGTTAACCCTCAGCTAAAGAAGTTATATAATTAGCCCTAGATTAAAGAAAACTAAACAAAAACTTTCATTTTATTTCAATAAAGGACTTTAGAGAATTTTTTTAAGAAGCTATATTATTATTGTCTTTTAATAAAAGCACACTCATAAAGGGTCCGCCCTCTAACGTTTTTTTTTTCAACTAATGCTTATTTCGTGAATGGTAACACTTAGCTCATGTCTGATTTGACAGATAATTGGTTTTATCCTTCCGCTGAACGAGCCAACTGACCATCCAATGCGTTGTCGCTTCGCTAAGTGGGCCTGCGATCGACTTACGGACGATGCCGATTTTGCCAAAAAAAAATCATCTTTTCAGATGAAGCTCATTTTGATCTTGGCGGGTATGTAAACAAGCAAAATTGTCGCATTTGGGGCACAGAAAACCCGCACGCACACATTGAAAAGCCGACGTACACAAAACGAGTCACTGTTTGGTGCGGATTTTGGTCCAGAGGCATAATTGGGCCATTGAGCAAGGAGTGGCCGTTACAGTCAATGGCGATCGTTATCGGGCCATGTTGAACGAATTTTTGTTTACAAAAATTGAAGAGGAGGATATTGGCAACATTTAGTTTCAACAGGACGGCGCTACGTGCCACACAGCCGAAGCTTCAGTAATTTTTTTTTATAGCATTTTCAAAAAAAAAAAAAGTTATCTGGCGGACCCTTTATAACAAAAAAAAAAAAGAAAAAAAAAGTTAAATTAACGTACACATATGCATATAGTGGGTTATAAACAGGGAAACCAAAAATATGCTCTAAAAAAGTGTTTTATGCGCATTCAATATGCACTAAAAACTTGAAAATATGCTCTTAAAATATAATAAATAAATGAAAATATATTTTTAACCCTAGAATGGTAAACATCGCCTGTGAGGCGAAGCAATATTATTTTTTTAACGATATTTTCTGATCGCTTACACCTAGCTAAGTATGCGCTCGTGCCAACTCAGTTGAGTGTTGTGCGAGGTTGCTCGCACACGTGCTCTGTTTTACTTCGCTGCATTGCCGAATAATACATATGTTAGTCGTCTGTGAGGCGAATTTTGCCAATAAAGGTAATTTTTTGCACATAAAAGTTTGTTCGTTTTTTCCTTAAAAATTAGAGTGTACATATGTATAATCCTTTCAGTTTTTTGTGATGATTGATTCTGAAGCGCAGATACTAAATTGGCAAGGACCTAAGTACGACTGGTGTGCTACTCGTTTGGAAGAAAGGACGCGTATGCCCAAAAGAATTCGAGCAGCAATACATGACGATATTGGTCATAACACTGACGATTATGCAGACGAACCAGGCATAAAAATGGGCAAAAGATCAAAATGGGATTTCTTCTTCCGATATCAAAATGTATGAGCGTATATTTCTCCGCCAAATTAAAGGAAACATACTATTTAGAGCACAGATCAGCAAACTGTTGGCAATGTGACGCAAAAAAATAGTTTGAAAAACTACAAAATTTATTTTGGTGTCGAAAGTTTTTCTCCATTTAAAAACCTTATATTATTTTGTTATATGTTAACTTGATCTTAGGACAATAAGATAAAATAGGTTTTTTTTTATCTCGAATGCAACTTTTTTATTTTTTTATTTTATTTTTAAACAATCTCTTAGAATTAAAGATTAAAATATGTGATAAAAAAAAGTCTGGCATATGTTTAAGACATTTGTAAAATGAACTGGTTTCTGTTTATTTTTGTTACTAAACATTGAATAAATATATTTTATTTTTGGTTTATTAGAATTTTTTTGTTTTTAAAGTCATGTAAGGGCTTTTTATAAAAGTCGCCTCACAAGCGAAGTTTACCATTAAGGAGCTGAAAAGTATGTTTACCATTCTAGGGTTAATCCAAAAATTCAACAATATTTTCATATAAAATAAGACAAAAATAAAATAAGCAAAAGAAAGGAAACAATAAAAAAATTAACAAAGAATAACTGCCGTATTATAAACAATAGTTTGGGTTTGAAGGGCACATTAAAACAAAATTGTAATAAAATTTTTGACCAAAGCAAATAATATAAATTAATTTTTTTGGATATTCGTGAAAATTTAACTTCAATTTCAAAAGGCGATATCAGAATTAAGACTTTGTAACTGTATTTTGGTGTAGAAAAATAAAATAGATTCATATCGAATATAAATTATTTGCTGGGTTTTTGTATTAGTTTCTAAGCCTACTATGCTTATTTTTCTTTTGTGATTTTCAAAAATACTATTATTTGTGAATTCTCAAATAGTTCTTGAAAGTCTGTGCATAAGATAAGAGGTTTGTGGCTGTTCGGAATGTGTGGTTGAAGTCTACTGATGATTTGTTACAGCAACAATGAAATATATAGACAACGCTGAACCACTGGCGAATAAATTTCAAGTTAGGGTGAACTTCTGACAATATGTCGAATAATAAATTCCTTAAATGTATTTTGGATAAATAAGACAAGATTTTTATTTAAAATTTGTATTGTAATAAACCACAAAGTATTGACCTAGCTTTTCAAATAAAAATCGTTGCCTGCCACATCTAAGTAATCTTTTATACATTGACAAATTTCCTTCAACGTGTACTGATGTAATCGACGTGGAGTCCGGCATAACTAGCAAACCCAAATTTTTATTTAAACTAACGTCCATATACTACATGGAAGATTGGAAATGAAATTTAAATGACGAAAATTAAAAATAAAAATTTTGACCAATAGATAAGCTTGTAAGCATATTAAAAAAATCCATAAAGTATCAAAATATGCCCTAAAAGCGTAAATTATCCTCTAAAAGTTAGAAAATATGCTAAAAACATGCGTTTAAGACTAACATATGCGAAAACATGCTCCAAAGGGTAAAATATGCAAAAATTTGCACTAACAAATCGATGCCAAAATTCATAAAAAGCTCTGAAACGGATAAATATCTTGCATTAATACGTCACACAAGAAAAAACATGCAATTGCATATTTGCGGTTTCCCTGGTTATAACCAGGGACAGGGGTTTCATGTAAATGCATGTTTTTCCCCTTAACCCTGATAATGGCAATGCATAATCAAATGCATATTTTTGCATATTTTGCTGAAAATGCATATTTTTGCATTATTTGCCGATAAATGCATATTTTTGTCTGATATTTTGTTATAATTACACGGTTTTGTATCATATTTTGTCAAAAATTCAAAATATATTATTATTGACAAATTATTAATTTTTTTTTTTTGCAAATTTATTCGGAAGAGTTGTAAAAGGTTTGTGCAAGCACATACACCTACCAAATTTAATGAAAATTGTCATTTTGATGATTTCGAGAGGAAATTGTCTGCCTTCAAAGTATTGAAACAATTCTGCGGAAACTTGATATTGTTTTTAAAAATGACGGATTTAAAAACAAATCTACTAGCTAGTATTCAATTCATTGTAATGGTTGAGGTATGTATATTGTGCTATATGTAAAAAGAATCATTTAAATTTGAGCCAATTACATCCATATACGTTACAAAGCCTTTTTCAATGCACAAAATCTTTCTAAGAACAAATTGGGTTGAACTTTACATTCGAAAATATAAAAAATAACAGAATTTTTAAATGAAGATAAATAAATAACAACACTTTTCTATTTACGTACCGCCCTTTACTGCAATATAAACATATCTCGAAAAATGCATCTTTGAAGTTAATAATGCAGAAAAAATTGTTGCATTATATTTAATCTTGTGTAAAAATTTAATGAAAAAGGCTTTCACACGCACCTCTTGAGAAAAGAAAATATTTTTATATCTTTATTTAATTGTATGTAAATTGAAAACATATCTTTTGAATAAAAATTTTTTAAAATACGTTCATATTTTATTGTTTTTAGTGCATATTTTGATTTTTTGATGTAATATCTTGGGCGCCTAAAATACCTTTTTTAACTGCATGAAGTCCTTGTCCCTGGTTATAAGTAGTATTCTTCCATTTCCCACAATAACCAGTAATCTTCTCTAGAAAATTTGCTTAAAATGTGACTTTTTTTGAAATGAATTTTTCAAAATTCCCAAAATGATTTCATATATGCCACTTAATTTGCGCTTTAACGAGCCATCAGCAGCACCATTTCTTTATAGTGGAATATATGTATGTACGATTATCCCATTTCTCACAATCGCCACTTTTCCTTCCAAAATAGGGCCTTTCTTTAAATTAAGTTTCTGTATAATTTATATATCTGTTGTATACCCAAGTGGTATAATTTCAGTACAACAGCTCTCGGACCATATTCTCCATTAATGGTATCAATTACCATTTCTGGATTTCGGCAACGAAATAATGCGGCTTACTACGAGTGTCGTATTGCGACTTCGACTACGACGATTTTGTACTAGAACATTTCAAAATTTTTTCTTTAATCTAGTACAAAATCATCGTCGTCGTAATCGAAATAAGACACTCCTAATTAGGCCCAATATTCCCTTATTTTACTCGGACTGTTAAGTGCTTAACAGTCCGCTGTTAACTACAACATGGGCTCTGTAAACTTTTTTTTTGGTTTTTGTCTCTACTAGTTAAATTTATCTTCAAACACAGAAAAATGCCAATGTAAAATCAACGCACAAACCTTTTAATTAAAAATCATTTTGAATTTATTAGAAATAATGGGCCATAACCATAGTTAACAAAAAAGTCTACTTTTTTAGTTTTAGAATGCACTTTTTTAAATCATGTACTTTTGACCTACCATAGACGAGGAAAACTGCACTTTAAAGGAAAAAGTCGGTTCTAAAGTTAAAACATGCTGAAGTTGTTTTTAACTAGATTAGCATCAACTCTGGCTCTTTAGTTCAACACAAAACACATTAAAATAAAAGAGAACACATATGTATGTATGTATGTATGTATGTATGTATACATGTATGTATACATATGTATGTATGTATGACTTTCCATGTCTTGGCCTCTTTTGTTCCTATAAAAAATTTATTATCCAATCATTGAAGAGTTTATTGTATTAAAATAATACAAAATACAAACACCTTTTTAATTTTCTCTATATTAATTATTTGTTAATTTATTTTTATGTTCGGTTGTTTTATTTTATCTTGTTCTTAAACTCAACCCTTTTTCATAACACAATGTCAGATGAGAGAGAGATGAGAGAGTTGAGAGACAGAGATGCCACTTCCTTATATTTTGTTTTCTATCATATGAAAAATTTCCAATATTTACTGTGGCACCCAGTTAAAGTCGGTTCAACTTAACACACGCTTTGTTTTTGACTATAGTAGAAAAATATTTAAGAACAGGTTTTTAATTTATATATGTTTTTATAGCCGAGCATAAATAATGAGCAACACTGTATTCGATCATAGGTGAATAAATGAATGAATTAAGTCTAGCGGGAAGCACAGGACACTTCGACCAAAGTAGATCTATTGTAGCCCCTGTATACCCTCTCCTGATGAATCTCAGGATTGCCAGTAGGTCCAGAGTTGGCAGTTCCCAATCCTCCATTAGGTGCTTGCCCAATTGGCTATACCTTCTGTGGCATAATGCTTCACAGGTGACTGTCATAGGTGACGATCATAGGTGACTCGCCATAACGCCATAGCCATTGCCGTAGAAACCAATTGAATTTTGGTTTAATTGTGGCTATGGCATTATTGTCATGCCACGTCTAATTGCACCTTAAACTTCCTTGTGCTGGCTGGTAAACAGCATAGATGAGAGATATTTCATTAAAAATGCTTTCGTTCTTATCAATATATTTTCTTTAATTTCTATAATTTTAATTAATTTTATGTCGAGTTAAAAGCAGGCAAATTGTTCATGATTTAAAAAAAAATCTATTTATTTTTTTTAAACTTATGAACAAGGCAAATTTATATAAGATATACTCAGCTCAATTCGCTTTGAGAAATTTATACTTGAAATATCAGAAAAATGTACTGAAAAATGTGTTTTGACATCCAATGTATATTCAAATTACAAGCGGCGAAAATAGTCACCTGAGCCCTTGCGGCCACCTAGTATGAATTCGCTTTGCTTATAAACTAATTTCTGTCTAAAAACTAACAGCCTTATTTATAAAAATTATAAAAGTTCTATAAAGGCTTAATAAGCTAAATTTTGTGTGAAAATTTGTTTGAGAAACACTTGCTAAAGCTTTAAGAATTTTCATAAATAAGACTGTAAAAGTTATTTAATTAAATTAACATTGAAACACCGTTTGGAGTTTAAATTCCATTTAAAAGAAACACATTGCGAAAATGGTTAACTTTTTTACAATTTTCCTAGAGGAATTAATTATTATAGAATACAGAAAATTAAGCTTTTGATTTGGTGAGTAGAAATTGAAAAAGAGAATTTCTTGAAATTACAAGCCTATGTAAAAATCATTAGAAATTATACAAATTTGCACTACTTCCTGATCGCAAGCTCAAGATTTGCAAAATTAAAGAAATACAAGTAATAGCAGAAACGGATAACAGCCAATTGCTGTAATTTTTTTGTAGGTGTCTCTTAGCTTTACATAAATAATTTTGAAATTTGTGGTTGTTTTGCTTCTTAATTCAATTAAGCTTTAAGATTTTAAAGTAATTCCTTAAGAAAATAAAAAATTTTTTTTTGCTTGCATAAGCATTAGCGATGCCAAACGGGAAATACCGTTCCGGGATTTTCGGGATTTGGTAAATCCCGAATCCCAAATCCCGGGATTTGTAAAATTCAATCCCGGGATTTCATTTTTGGGATTTCTTAGCAATTTTTATATAAAAACTTTATAAATTCAATTTTTCGTTGATTTTAAGGTATTTTTTATAATATTCAAAAGTCCCATACAATTTTATACGTACAGTTTAAGCAATTTAATGACTATTCGTCACATATTTCTTATAAATTAACAACAAGAGCAAAATAAATTAACTACTTTCTTGCGGTTATTTTCATCAAAGGTGCTACAATATATGTACATTTTAGAATTATTTTGAAAACAAAAGAAACATATTACCTTTGGAAGGGAAATAACATTTGAAAAATTCACAAGTTTGAGAAATTTATTCTGTCTTATTCTATATTATGAGGGCAATTACAATTCCGGGAAATTTTTCCCGGGGAATAATTTCAAACAGTAGCAAATAATAGGGAAAACAAAAAAATCTAATTGGAAAAGGGAGAAATTTCTTGCTGAATTAATTTCTATCTGAATGTCGACTCCTCAACGCTAAAAAAATTAGCACTTATCTACTTTTCGCTAACAATTGAGTACTATTGACACCTCCTTACAATTGGAGTAGAATACAATACAAGGCAAGTGAAAACTTTTTGTTGTCGGGTTGACGTAAAAGCGAGAAATATTGACATAATAATGCGGAGTATTTTGTCTAAAAAACTGCTGGAGTGTGTATGTATGTTTTTTACATTGCATTTCAAAATTATTTTGTTTTTTATTTAGACCGTTTAGGTCGGTTTTGATACAAACCTAAGATCAAACCCATTTAAATTACATGAATTTGATAAATAGTTTTAGTCAAAAACGACCGACTGAATGAGTTCGACTCAAGAATGCCAGGACACTAATAAACCATACTCCTCTTAGCGAACGTATGAACGTATGAATACATACATATGTATCTGTTGAACTTGTAGAAAAAACTTATGTATGAATTTAAAATTTTTCAGTAGAGCAAAAATACTGTTCAAGTGCTCAGGCAAACTTTTAATGTATGTGCCTATAAAAATGTCATCTTTAGACGTAATTAATCGAATTTGATTAGAATGGTGTATACATTACTTTTAATTTTTCGACATGTTCAGCCTTATTAGTCGTAACGAAATCGATAAAAAAAATTAGATAATGCTTGGTATACATCATGATACAATAATATAAAGTTAAAACCGTTCTCTCTTCTCGTCGCCATATTAACCTTCTGACGTTTGTCCCGATTATTTTTATACCCTTTACCAAAAAATGGTAAAAGGGTATATATAGGTTTGTCATTCCGTTTGTAATTTCTAGAATATTAATAAGCGAGCTATAAAGTATATATATTCTAGATCCTTATGTATAGGGAATACGAATAAGCGATGTCCGTCTGTACGTCTGTCCGTCTGTCTGTACGTGAAATCGGTTTTCCGAAGCTCCCAGAAAAGCTAGAGACTTCGTTCTTGGACTGGTGGATCAGAAATTGTCGAAGTAAGATTGGTATTGAAAATCAGCAAAATCGAGCGAGCGGTTTAAGAGCTGGGAGACTTAAACTTCATTTTGCCATATAAAATAACTACCGAAAACTAGTTTTTAATAATTTTTTATTAAGTAAACTAATTTTATACTTCAGTATGAATAAAATTGTTATTTATAACTGAAAAAAAATTAAAAAAAAATTTAAAAAATTAAAAATACGTTTCCAGGGTTGGAAAACCTTAACTTTTTTTGTTATGCAAAAGTAACTTACTAAAACAAATTTTTCCTTTTTTTCTATAAACTAAACATATGGAATGTTCTTAAAAGAAGGAGATTGATGTAAGAAATTTGAAAAACAAAAATAATGATTCCAGGGTTGGAAAACCTACGATTTTTGTGATATATACAATTAACTACCGTAAACTAATTTTTTAATTATTTTTATTAAATAAACTTATTTTATACTTCACCATGAATAAAATTGGTATTTAAAATAAAAAATTAAACTTCAAAAAATTAATAAGATATTTCCAGGGTTGGAAAACTTTAACTTTTTTTCTTTTACAAAAGTAACTTACTAAAACAAATTTTTCCTTTTTTTCTATAACTTAAACATATCTAACGTTCTTAAAACGAAGAGATTACTGTAAATAATCAGAAAAACAAAAAGGATGATTCCAGGGTTGGAAAACCTACGATTTTTGTGATATATACAATTAACTACCGTAAACTAATTTTTTAATTAATTTTATTAAATAAACTTATTTTATACTTCACCACGAATAAAATTGGTATTTCAAATTAAACATTAAACTTCAAAAAATTAATTAGATGTTTCCAGGGTTGGAAAACTTTAATTTTTTTCTTTTACAAAAGTAACTTACTAAAACAAATTTTTCCTTTTTTTTCTATGAATTAAACATATCTAATGTTTTTAAAAGAAAGAAATTGATGTTAGAAATCAGAAAAATCAAAAAGAATGATTCCAGGGTTGGGAAACTGAAACTTTTTGTGATATAAAAAATTAACTACCGAAAATTAATTTTTATTTTTTTTATTAAATGAACTTATTTTATACTTTGGTACGAATAAAATTGGTATTTCAAATTAAAAACTAACCTTCTAGAATTAAAAAGATGTTTCCAGGGTTGGCAAACTTTAACTTTTTTTATACAAAAGTAACTTACTAAAGCAAAATTTTCATTTTTCTCTATAAATTAAAGATATCTTATATTCTTAAAAGAAATAGATTAGTATAAGAAATCAGAAAAATTAAAAAGTTTGATTTCAGGGTTGGAAAATCCACACTTTTTGTGATGTAACAAATTAGCTACCGAAAACTAATTTTTTTTTATAAAATAAACTTATTTTATATTTCAGTATTTCAAAATAAAAAGAATTTAAAAAATTAAAACGACGTTTCAAGGGTTGGAAAATCTTATTTTTTATACAAAAGTAACTTACTAAAACAAATTTTTTCTTTTTTACTATAAATTAAACATATCTTATATTCTTAAAAAAAAAGATGGTGTAAGAAATCAAAAAAAAAAAACCAAAAAGGAGGATTATTTGTGATATAAAAAATTAATTACCGAAAACTAATTTGTTTTATCTATTTTTATTAAATAAAATTATTTTATGCTTGATAACGAATAAAATTGGTATTTCAAATTAAAAAAAAACAATTAAAAAAATTAAAAAGACGATTCCAGGGTTGGAAAAATTTAACTTTTTCTACAAAAGTAAGTTACTAAAACAAATTTTTCCTTTTTTTCTATAAATTAAACATTTCTTAAATTCTTAAAAGAAAGAGATTGGTGTAAGAAATCAGAGAAATCAAAAAAGATGAGTTCAGGGTTGGGACACTTACACTTTTTTGATATATAAAAGTAACTAAGTCTAATTAATTTTTATCTTTTCCTTTATAAATTATATATATTTTACGTTTTGGAAAGAAAAGTTTGGTATAGAAAATTATAAAAATAAAAACCACAGCTCCAGAGCTGGAAACTATGATTTTTTTTCTAGACATTAAAGTAACTAATTAAAATATTCTTTTTTTTAATTTCCTTTTTTTCACTTAACACACTTTCTATATTTTTTTAAGAACTACTAGATTGGTATAAGTAATCAGAAAAATCTAAAATTATGATTCTAGGGTTTGAAAATTATTATTTTTTTCTTTGTGCATAAAAGTAAGTATGTGCTTTAGTATGTATCTCTATACTACATAAACGCACTTTGGTAAAGGGTATATAAGATTCGGCACAGCCGAATATAGCACTCTTACTTGTTTACTCTCAAAATTAATGCTACCTTATTAGTTTATGAAATCCGAGTTTTTGATTAATTGTTTGACTTTGTTGTTTGTTTAATTAAAAAAATTGAAAAATATTTAAATTTTTTCATTATAAAAAACAGCAATAAAAAAATACAGCAGCACTAACAAAGGCAGCAGCAAAGAAAGAACAGCAAGGAAATGAACAGCTACAAGGAAATTCCTAACTGAACAGCATCTGCTCCACTTCCGAATCATAGGTGGGACTTCGTGTTCGTGCTTCACTCTATTATTGTCTTACATCAGATACGTCCAAGGCATATGCACAATGTGAAAACTTTTAAAAAGGAGGTTTTGTGCTTTCACACCAACAGGAGCATTACTCCCGTATTATTCTTATTTTGTAAAGAAACAAGAACAAATTCAAGAGCTTTCAAAGCTTTTGTGTGTCTGGACGAAGCTGCTGTAAGCACAACTGGAACCAACGACGAATATTCTTTGTAAAATATAAAAACACTTTTGTGTATATAGAATTATACAAAAACTTTTACCAGACATTATAATTTCTGCGATGTTAGGAATTTTTTTGTGATTTATCTGATTTTCTGGGAGTTTGTTATTCTTTGCAGTGAAAGTTATTTCTTCAATGCATTTAAAAATTTTTCACGAACTTGCGATGTTTTTAAGACTGATGTTGCATGTCTAGCCATGAGACTTTTTTTATTATTTGGTGAAATAAATAATAAATCAAACATTTGCCAACTTTTGAAGATCATATTACATACAGATTTCGTTATCCTCATGTCCAATAAATACAGCATTTAAAAAATGTGTGGATTAAACAATAATTTTTCAACTCAAATTACACATTTCAAAAAGCATTCCTAAATGAAAGTTGCCGTTATATGTTTGTGGCAACGTTCTCCTCTCTGTTTATAAAAAAACAGTAATCAAATAATCGGGGAAAAAGTCATAATTAATTTTGTACCTTTATATTATTGTATCATGGTATACATACATATGTAACAATCGTTATAGTTGTTGTTGATCAATCGCAATTAAAAGAACGTTAGTAGATATATTTTTAACAAAACAATATTGTTTTTGCAACTTATTTGAATGAAAGTGAATCTAAAAATTTTCGTAAGTCAACTTAAGCGGTAGTGCTAAAAGTCCACCGATATGTATATTCGTTTTGGTTTAGATAATAGAAAAACATTTATATTGAAAACAAAAACAAGTTTTCATATTTAGTTATTGTTTTCACTATAAATTCTCTGACATCAAATGTGCTTAATCAACTTAAAAATAGATGAGAAAAATTCTTTTGATTTTTATTTCATACTCGTATTAGAAAATTGTTCACTTTAAAGACAATTGTGCAATGATAAATTATGAACATAAAACCTTTTGAAATGCATTAAATTGTTATTAAAGTAATATTTATTTAAAAAAACAATTTATTTTACGAAAAATATTTAGATCCCGAAATCTCGAAAATCCCGCGATACCGAAAAATTCCGGGATTTTCGGGATCGGGATTACAAAATCCCGAATCCCGGGATTTCCAAAAATCGATCCCGATTGGCATCCCTAATAAGCATATCTCTTGCTTAATAAAAGTTCATCGCAGCGGAAATTCTAAAAAAAAATTTAAAAAAAATCAATAACCTGGAAAGTTATTGAAACTTCTTAAAGACTGATTGAGCGTAAAAAAATTGATATTTCTTATATAATCTTTTGTTTGTATTTCTTTCAGATGTATTTTTTCTTTACTTAGTTACTAACACACATTTATTTTTCATCTTATCCATTCTATTGTCATTAATATTACACAATACATGTGCATAAAACCAAGAAAAATGCCTATAATAATATTTACTGTTTATTTATTACAGCATTTTCTTTTTACATAACAACTCATGGACAACCAAGCATTAATAATAAAATGCTCACATCCTTGTTTGCACAGGGTGGGCCAAAAGAAACCAAGGGGTGTAGAAGTTTAATAACTTTTTGTTTATTAATTTTTTTTTATTTTTTCTTTCAGATTATATAAGCAACACTTGGAGAATTTATAATGGAGAGGTTCACAACTGAGAGAGAACCAGAACAATAGAATTTTATTATTTAAACCAGAAATCAACTTTATTGAAAATTTGATTATGAGTGATGAAGCTCATTTTCATTTGAATGGATTTGTTAATAAGCAGAACTGTAAGTTCTGGGGTTCTCAAAATCCAAGAGCCATTCATCAACGCCAATTGCACCCCATCAGGTGTAGAGTATGGTGTGGGATCACATCTGAAAATGTCATTGGGCCCTACTTCTTCGAGAATGAAGATGGAAGTGCTGTAACCGTAAATGGAGAGCGGTATCGGTTTATGATAAAAAAATTTTTACGTCCTGCTCTTGAAAACAGACCTGGTATGTGGTTTCAGCAGGACGGAGCCACTGCCCATACTGCCCGAGACACAATGGCACTTTTAAGTCAAATTTTTGGAGAGCGAATAATTTCTCGAAATTCGGAAATTATTTGGCCAGCGCGATCGCCAGATTTGATAGCACCCGACTATTTTATTTGGGGTTTTATGAAGGAGCGAGTGTATGTGAACAAGCCAGAGACAATCCTTGAACTCAAGGCAAACATTGTTGCAGAA
The DNA here is from genome assembly GCA_949987645.1 of Tachina grossa. Taxonomy (NCBI): domain Eukaryota; kingdom Metazoa; phylum Arthropoda; class Insecta; order Diptera; family Tachinidae; genus Tachina; species Tachina grossa. Next base: position 41,082,897 of record OX465278.1, on the reverse strand, counting down.
ATTCGAAAGCTACAGCCACAAGTTTTGAAAGATGTTATGGAAAATGCTCTAAAAAGAGCCCATCAGTGCGAAGCTGAAAACGGTGGTCATTTAAGAGGCATCATTTTTCATACTTAGTGTAAAAAAATTTCCATTTTGTATATTATATAATCTGAAAGAAAAAATAAAAAAAGTTAATAAACAAAAAAGTTATTAAACTTTTACACCCCTTGGTTTCTTTTGGCCCACCCTGTAGAATTGAAAAACATGTTGACACAAGCAGACCGACCGAAAGGCAACAAAAAGTATGTATATGAACTCTTAAGAATTACAAAGTTAATGGTTAGACAATATATGTATACACACCGCTCATTTATTACAATAATGTCATAACTCCTAAACAGCGTTTTTTTGCGTTAATAATGCAGAATAGTTTGCCATTTTGAATTTTATCTTGTGTAAAAATTTCATATAAATAGCTTGCACTGTCACCTCCTGAGAGCAGAAAATTTTTGATGTCTTCATTGAGTTGAATTAAAACGCGTTTTCTTCAAAACTACTTTTTTTTTTTTTAAATGCGACACTATTGAATTAAATGCGCGATATGTTCGATACATTTCTTTTCAATATATTTGTAATCTAAGTCGTTAAAGAATAGAATTTAAGTTTGTTAATAATTCTTTGTTATCTCGTTTCTATTTACGCATCATATCGATCCATAACCGCTAAAATAGCTTAAGCGACACATTTTTTGGACTTTGTGTTTTTTGGTGAAAATTGACCATTAACGATTGCAGGTAATCTACTTTGGTCAAGAGATGAAGTTCGGAAATTATGTCGCTTAAGCTTTTTTTTTTGGCAGTTATGGCACAATATGTTTTATGTTTATATCAGCATTAGTTAAAACCCCGTGTGCTTCGCTACTCCCCATATTCATACGTTTTGTGATCAAAAGAAAATATTTTAAGTTTAAAAATTTTCTTTAACGCACTAATAATCTCAAATTATTATTTTACTTATTAAGTAAAATATTTTTTTATTAAAAATACATTGAAATTGATTATTGAGGGGTTTAGCTGGATCCTATGCGCATTTTACTGTTGCTAATGCAGATCATCAGGCAACCTTTACCCAAAGCTTCTTAGAACAACTAGAGTTATTATATTATAAACTTTCATTTAAACAAATGAGAAGCTCAATAACAAAAAAAAAAAAAAAAACATACAAAACACTAATTATTAACTTGACTACACCCGTATAATACGTTGAATTTAAGGAACACGTTCTTTCTTATATAAATAAAAGAAAAAAGTATAGTAATTTTAAAGAAAGTGTACTTTTATTCAAGGAACCCGTTCATTGATTTTAAGTAATGTACGTTGAATTTGACTTCAAGAGCAAGAAGCCGATTTTTTATTCAATGAACGAATACTTTGATTCAAGGAATCACCATTTCAATTCAACGAACTAGTTCCTTGTTTTATAACGAGGAAAAAACATACTAAAAAGAAAAAATAAATACACAGCAATCAGTTGTTGTTCTTCGTTTAACAAATAAGCTTGTGAGCAATTAACAAAGAAAATTTTAAATTAAAAAAGTGCCAAAAAGTAATTTAATAATAAGAACTGATTATAATTAATTTTCATTGTAAAAAGAAATATAGTTGTATAATATACCAAATATCAGCAACATTACTTCAAAGATGCACCTACTCCTGACATTATTGGTTCCAACTCTCAAGCTTTATGTAAGTAATTATTTTGTATGATATTTAGATGGTATAATTTTATACACGTTTATATATGTTAATTTTAAAATTCAGGAACCAACGCAGAGGTTTGCGTTAGACGCCTCAAATTTGAGAGCAGAGGGATTCAATAGCACTTGGCAGGCATGCAGAAATTCCAGAATTAATGAAGTAAACCAAACTTCCACTTTAGCCGAAATTTTGAAAAGATGGCCTGAGTATAAGAAACCAAGTAGATTTCTATATGTGATTATATAAATCTTTACTGTTTTATACTTTAGTACTTATTGCAAAATAAAGATTTATCAAGGCGCACGGTAGTGCGCCAGGCCAAGTTCTGGCCAATGCACGCAGTGTGTATATTTACACGAAGCAATTCGAGCTGTTTTTACCCCCCTCATAACTTTGTTCCCCGAGACCGTAAAATTATGAAATTTAAATCATATTTAGAATATATTTATACAACCTTATATGCGAAGTTTGAAAGTTTTCCGGAGATATAGAGGTGCAAAAAGTGCAAAAAGTCCACTGACCACTGACACACTCATCAAAATGATGATGCGCTTCCGCTATAGCTAGAGAGCTAAAATTTGGTACATGAGAAGATCTAGGTGAGCAATGAACCAGAAAAATCTGAAAACCTTAAAATTTTAACCAGGAGGGCGGGGCTACGCCCATAAAAATTAAAATTTGTGCTATTGAGCTGAAATTCGATACAGAGCTAGGTCTAGGTAAGAAATAAAATAAAAAAATCTGAAAACCCGGAAATTGTAGGCAGGAGGGCGGGGCTACGCCCATAAAGATCATAATTAAAAATGCTAATCTAAGGCGCTTCTTGGAAGCTATTTTATTGAAATTCGGCATATATGTATACTGCGGTAATGCAAAGCTATAAATTTTTCATTAAAAAAGTGGGCGTTAATACGCCCATAAAATTTAAACCTCATTTTAATGCCCTGCGGCTCAGCATATTTAGATATACTATTTATCTAGCTATTATTATCAGTTTGTAACGGAACTAGACATGAATAATTAGCACTGGTCCAAAAAATTTTGACTTTGGAAAAGTGGGCGGGGTTACGCCCATAAAAATTAAAAGTTAAAAGTTGCGCTAAGGAGCTGAAATTTGATATACAAGTAGGTCTAGGTGAGAAACCAACTAGAAAAATCTGAAAACCCGAAAATTTTAGTTAAAGGGGCGAGGCCGCGCCCATTAAACTTAAAAATTAAAAGTTGCGCTAAAGAGCTGAAATTTAATATACAAGTGAGATATAAATGAGATATAAGTGAGAAACAAACTAGAAAAATTTGAAAACCCAAAAAATTTTACTAGAATGGGCGGGGCCACGCTAATATTGTTTTGAACTAAATACTTAATATACAGCTTTTAATTCAAGCCAATTTAGTGAAATCTTGCATCACCTTAAAAATTGGGCATGATCACTCCCATAAAGTGTTTAATCATTTGTGTTTAGTCTATATCCGTCTAGCATATTTTAGAAGAAAATTAGCATGAATTATAAGCGCTGCTCACAACAAAATTTTGAGTTAGGAATAGTGAGGATAGGTAATGCTGATAAAATCTAAAGATATAATTCGCGCTAGAGAGCTGACATTTTATACACTAGTAAGTGTAGCTGTGTAAGCCAATGGGAAAATCTTAAAACCAAATAGTTTTACCCGGTATGCGGGGCCATGACGTTAAAACTCCAATTAGCACTAGCGATCTTAAATTTGATACACAAATAAATCTAGATAAGAGATCACTAAGAAAAATCTGAAAACCCAGAAGTTGCTATCAGAAGGCGGAAACAAGCACTTCAAATTCAAAATTAACATACATTTTATTAAAACTTTTCATACACATTACACTTATCTAAAATAAAAATTCCCTATTTTGAAAAGTAGCCGTGACTTCACCCATAAATCTTAGCTTTTTCGTTCAGGTACTTCGGCTTAGCAGTTTTTAATTTAATACTCAGGTATTTCTTATTAACTTTTTAATACCAAACTTTGCATGAATCATAAGCACTAGCAGATATAAAAGTCAGCGGGGCCAGGCTCATGAAAATTTTACGTAATATTATACTATAGAGAGCTGACATGTTGTACACAAATAGTAATTGATTTACTCAATCGGAAAATCCAAAAATTAAAAGCACCAGCTACCCTATTGAAACTTTGCATATACATTGGGCATATCCTTTTGATTTATGTACTTCGGCTAAGCAGACTTTATTTAACATGTAAATATATTGAGAAAATAGGCGGGGTCATGCCCAGTAAAATTTACGCTGTATTTTATATGTTTCTTCCGGTCGCCTCTTACCAAATTGCATACACACTGGCGACCCGTTGTAATGACACAATAGTGCATTTTTAAGGTCAACAATCAACACTCATCACAATCTTACCCAGTATTTTATGTAACTCTGCCATTTTCAACTGGTACCGTGATCATGAATAGAAATAAAATACGCTAGAAATTTTAAGTTTAAAAATTGTTATTATAGAAATCTTTTCAAAAATTAATCAGATCCTCACAAAAACATAAATGTGAAAAACGGCCAAGTTCCTATCAAAAATTTCGGCCGTTAAAAGTTGTGAGATATAAATTTTGACCAAGTTCTTCTTTGCCACAATACCTAAAACAGAAATATATTATGTATTATATAAATTTGTAATCGTAAGGGTGTCATATAATTTTTAGATAATCTGATAACTTGGCAATATTTTTACCTTTCCAAAAAAGGAGAAAATAATGTATAAATGTTCATTTCTTTATATTGATAAAAATGTTGTCAAGTTGGCACATTATCTAAAAATTATATGACACCCTTACGATTACAAATTTATATAATACATAATATATTTCTGTGTTAGGTATTGTACCAAAGAAGAATTTGATCAAAATTTATATCTCACAACCTTTAATGGCCGAAATTTTGGATAGGAACTTGGCAGTTTTTCACATTTATGTTTTTGTGAGGATAACTATATATCAGATTGACAAATACTTTGGCGTTGCTTTTGGTAAACGTGAAGGAGTTTTCTTTAACTTTAATAAGGCAGTAATAATTTAGTAGACTATGATAATATCATAAGTAAATTTTTTTATTTAGATACATACTTACATATATATACATATATAAATTATTTCTTATTGTATAAATTTTTAAATAAAATACTCAATTTAATATGAAGTTGTCTATCATTAAATTTATTAAAGTGAATAAATTCAGAAAAATCAATGAACTTGTTCATTTGGTTAAGGGATTGGTTCTTTAAATTCAAGGAACTGTTTCATTAAATTCAAAGAATGTACGTTGAATTCAATAAGCCAATAATTGGAATACGTTGAATTCAATGAACATGTTCCTTAGGTGAAAAATAAGGAATAAATTCGTTGAATCAACGAATTTTTTCGTCGAATTTATGTACCTTTTTGGTTCAGTGTAATGTTACCACACAAGTATTTTTCTGACCGGGTGCAGTCAAGTTAGTAGTTAGTGGTTTTTTGATGGGAATTGTTAAAATTTAAGTTTAAAATTTTAAGCGTACTAATAATCCCAAATTAATATTTTACTTATTAAGTAAAATATTTTATTATTTAAAATACATTGAAATTGATTGTTGAGGGGCTCAGCTGGATCCTAAGCTGTTGTTTATGGGAATTTTAACAATTCCCATAAAAACATTACCATTTAAGATAGTCAGTAATTAGCTAAGTTCGCTTTTGGCAATTAAGTTATATTGCTCTTAATATTTTTCATTTACTATGAATTAATTATTAATACCAACTCTTCTTAATATTTCTCTGTTTTAGTTGTAATTCAATAAATTTCAAAATCAATGGCATAATGAAATAAATTATTTTTTATTAAAACCATTTTATTACTTTTCTTTGACTAATAAAGCAGAGCAAAACTTTTTATATTAATTTTTTTTTGTTTGTTCTTATGCTATTGCTCCTTTTGTTCATTTTCAATTCTTTTTTTTTTCAAATTTGCATAAACGTAACTGCTGCCACACTTTTGAATATTATTTTCATTTATTTTTAATAAAAATAAAGTTTTTTATTTTTATAAAAGAATAAATTTTAATTTAACTTTCTCTGGAAGTTAGTCTCTTTTGTGCAGTTAAAAATTTAATTAAATAAACGGGAAAATATAAAATTAATAAATACCATTTTTTCCTCAAGAATTTTTAAGAGTCAGTAATTTCTGTAATATATAAAAAACTGTGATTTCAATGTTAAGATAAAAACATAATTGAAGGTTATATTTATATGAGAAGTACACTTGTCTCCACAGAAAAAACTATTCAGCAACTAATATTTTCAACTAAGAATTTGATTAATTGATATAACAAATATTTTAATTGATATTACAAAATTATTCATATTATATTTTTGTGTGTGTGCTTAATAAATAAATGAATAAATATTAAAGTTCTTAAAAGAAATAGTGAGCATTAAATGTGAAGTTTTGATTTTGTAACCCAAGTATTTTATAAAGAATTTATTTATAATTTTTTTTTTTTTTGAAGTAAATTTTTTTTAAATAAGTTCAAGTATATATTTGTTTAACCCTTAAATGCTCAAGGCCACCGATTACAACTAAAAAAATATATGAAATAGATCGTTGCAAACCAGAAAACACTGCGTACTCAGTTTTTCAAAAAAAAGTTTCTATTTAAAGATATTTAAAAAAAAGTGGTTGTATCTTAGAAGATACACTGAGCACTCTCCAGTTTATAATGTTCTAAGAAAAACAGAAAATAAAAATTTAAATTTTTAAAATATTTTTATTTAATTGAACTTAAAAAGCAATGTATTTTGTAATTTAATAATACATAAAATTCAGTTCACAAAAATACCTTAAATTTTAACTTAATTTAAGAATGTTTAGGAGCGATGGTATTCATAAAAACAATTTTTCCCACGGTTAAACATAGATTCACCTAGCACTTTTGCAAAACAAAAAACGCCCGGAGCAGCTTGGTAGTTTACATCTCCCTTTTTAAGCAAAATAATCTATCATAACTGGTCTGGTGTCCTTTGGTGACGCTTGATGAGCATTTGGTTTTCGAATCTTTTCTTCAACTTGTTTTTCAACAGGTGGACGGCAACGCTGAGCGGGATGATCCAACGTGGAGGAAAATAAAATTTTTGCCATTTCCAACTTAAAATCTCGTTTCTGATGTTTTTTGACATTTATTTTACATATCATATCTAGAAGATGATAAAATATTCTATTGGTCCACTTTGTGCTTCTCATCATAATTTTATGACGACCCATTGAACTTAGAATTTTTTATTCTGTTCCACCGAATAGTACCTATTGCAAGTATAAAAATTGTCAAAGTATACTTTGTAGTTTTAAAATCGAGGTACTTCACGAAGCAATCGAACATTTATGTTCGCTCAGGCCTGAAGATCAGGTTCTCCTTCGGCACAAATTTCAGCTGCTTCACCATAAATTTCAAATTTAAAAGCATTTCCCATAGTATCGCATACTAATTACAAAAAGTTTAAATCCCCATTTCTTGGGCTTATTTGGCAAGTTTTGCTTCATAAAACTTCCAATTTTAGTGGAAAACATGTGCTTGTGTAGACATAGCCTGCCCAGCTTTGGAACGGTACCAAAAGTTTTTTAAGAGTTTCAATAATAGATCGTAAAAGATAAAGCCTGTGGCGATACCATCATCAGGAGCAGGAGCAGAAATGAATTATTTCACGAATTTTTTAAAAACGCCTTCTGCTCATTTGGCTTTTTATAACAGCAACGCCTCGATGATTTTTTTCAGACCAATATTCCCGTGAATTTGGAAGCTCATAATAACTCTTGTGGAAAAGAATTCGTATAAAATTGATTTCATCTATTCCAGAATATTTTACATACTCTCTAACTATGTCCTCTTCCAAGTTTTGTGGAAATAAATAACTCCAAACTTGGTATGGAGTCTGCAATTTGTTTATATCTTCTGGAAGATTACTGTCTCCTCCACATAGAACCTGTTTTTCACTAAACTATAGATCACCTTTTTCTGTAACACTCTTTCCAAATCAGAAGATTTGCGATTTATTGTTATCTCACTAAATATAGAAGAAAATAAATTGGAAGAATTCAATGACAAAGTGTGTTCAAAAGAAGTAGATAGTGAGCATCGTAATGAAAAAAGAACCATGTGTGGATGCATTTGAATCAATTTCATGCGCATTATCATTGTGCAAATTATCTTCATCAATTAATTGCACTTTAGATACATATTGAATACTAGTTATTATTCTTCTTTCCGCCGCTTGGAAATTCCTTATCTCTAGGTCGTCAATATCAGCAATATAGCTTTTATCCGTGCTATAGTAGGAAAACTTTTCGCTATTGCACAATAATTAGCACACTTCTTCATCAACTTTTGTAAAACTTGACATGACTTTCCCAAAAATTTGATGGTTAAATTTAATTGAAATTCCGTTAATATTGTTAAACGTACTACAAAATAAATGCACAATGCTTAAAAACAAACAATCTGCTTCTTCAAAGCTTAGCATGTGAATAAAAATAAACTATAAAGCAGTACAAAGTTTAAAAAATAACGAATTTTTAATTTATTGGTGAGTGCTCAGTGTATCTTTAAAGATACAACCATTTACTATAGCTCCCTTGAAGGACGTCGAATCAAACTTATTTATTTCCATTTCTAACGGATAGCAGACATACTCCAACATTGCTTTTTATTCTTTTGAGACTCTATTTCAAATCTTCTTTGAAGTATTCGCGTTGGAAAAATGCCGATTAATTTAATATGAAAAAAAAAATATTTTTAATTTTCAAAGTCAACTAGGCCTACAATTGAAAAACTATTCGTTGAAAAATAGTTTGAAACAAACGTTTAATGTTTTCTTTGTGCATTAATGCTGTTTCTGTGCGATTTTGGTCTAAAGTAACACTATAAGAGTTATTTTAATGGTTGTATCTTTAAAGATACAGTCAGCATTTAAGGGTTAAACGAACTTGTAATAAAACGTAACAATGTATGTCAGTGCAAAATTTATATATATACATATAAGTTGCTTTAACCAACTTTAAAGTTTTTTCAAAATAAAAATCATTAAATGTCTGAATTTGTTTTCTTTTAAAATTCAACAGAATTTAGTATCAATCCTGACAAAAATCGCAAGTGGGGTTTTAAGACATACTATTGTATAGAAGTTTGGCCCACGTTAGGAATTGGCAAAACGAATGCCAATGAAAGTGATCGACCTCACTTAAGGGCCGGACATTAAAATTAATTAATATACTGCTTTAATTGATCCATTTCACCTTTGTTTCTTTTTTATTTACAAATCGAACATCTTTAATTTTTAACAAGTAAAACTTGCAATATTAAGACCTCAAATTAGCAAATATGTTACATATTTTAAAAATAATTTTTTCCAAATATGGACATTCCCATGATGTCGAACGTGACCGTCGAACACATTTAAGATGAAAAAAGTCAAAATAAAAAAGATTTTTTTTATTGATGATTAGCGTATAGTTCAATATTAGCCTCATAATTTATGCTGAGCTTGAGTTTGATAAACTTTTAATTTTCAAGATAATTGCCACAAGCCAAGGCATTCGCATGTGACAAAAAAGAAGTTATTTTTGAGGCCAACAATTAAAACGCTGATTTCAGAGAAAGCTGAAGCAATACTAATGTTAGAATATTGTGCACCGTTGTCTCTTTAAAATGGATTTGATTCTACAGTTGCACATATGATATCGCACGTGACGTTTCTTCCATTATGATATTTTTAGGTGAAATAAAAAGGATTTTTATTTTGATAACAAGTGTAATTTATAGTTCTAGATTAGCCCAATAATTCATGCTAAGCTTTATTTTGAGAAATTTTTCATTTTGAAGATAATTGCCAAAAACCAAGGCATTCGCATGTGACAAAGACAGAAGTAATTTTTGCGGCCAACGACTAAAACGTTGATTTCAGCGAAACACTGACTAATTTTAGAATTCTGTGTACTGATGTCTATTTAAAATGGATTTTATTGCACAGTCACACGTGACACGTAGCACGTGACGTTTTTCGCATCAAATAATTTTGGGTGATACAAAGTCAAAATAAAAAGGATTTTTATTTTGACAATAAGCGTATAAATAAGGCTGTAATTCATGCTAGATTTGCATTTAAGCAATTTTTCGTTTTGAAAATTATTGCCAAAACCAAAGCATTCGCTTGTGACAAATAGTTGTTCTTGTGGTCAATGTTTTAAATGCTGATTTCAGTGGCTGTTGACGCAATATTTTTAGCGATGCTTTGAGTCCTTCTTAAAAAAGTTTTAACTTTACCCAAAAATTATTTGTATCTGTATATGACATGTCGCACGTGACGTTTTTTGCATCAAGATATTTTTAATTTCTTCATTGTTCTTTGTTTGTTTTTCAAAATTATAAATAAACAAGCTTAGTAAAAATTCACAGAACTTATTTTTGCGGACAATGCATGCACTATGAGTCCAATTTAAATTTTAGCGGCAAAAATTCAAATTTTAAAATTTTGCATTTTGAAAAAAAGGGGTTAACAACAGCAATTGAAATTTTTTATGTGATTATTTTACCAACAGGGGTCTGCACACCGAGTTTGATTTGGAAATAATTTTTGTAGCAATTTCGACCTTGGCACACATAGTGCAATTATTAAAATGCCGATTAATCCCAGTAGCACGTGACATATCAAAAGCTGTTTTTCGAGCGTGACGTTTTGCATGGGACATTTCTCACGTTACATTTCACACTTGACAAGTTTTCTATCAAGACATTTGTATTGTTTTTGTTGCTCTCTTTACGAAATTATAAAAAAAGTTTAGCAAGAATATTTTCAAATTAACAGAAGTATTCAGTTGTTTTAAGTTCTTTCTTAATATTTTGGCAATGAATTCTCTTTTTTTTAACAAATTTTGCGATTGGTTGCTTACATTGGTAAAACTGGTTTTGTGCTCTTTTTTTTTTTGCTTTTGTTGACTTTGTCTCTTACGTATTCGTTCATTTCGCCTCTTCTCTTTAATCATATCTTTTTTTCCTTTCCATTTCATAGTTTTTAACTTATGATTTTGTAATAATATTTAATCTTCCTTCAATTGTTTTCTCCTCCTCTAAATTAGATAACTTAAAAGTGCGAAAAATTGTTTGCGTAAAAATTAAAAATTAAAAAATTTTTTAAATTTTAAACTTATAATGTCGCATGTGACCAACTTTATATAGTTACTACGAATACAAATCATTATATTTTCTGTCAAGTTTTTTTTTTATTTTAATTATATTAAATATCGCTATTTGAACTGAATATTTGGTATACCTTCTGCACGTCCTTTTGACACACTGATGAAAAATTTTTATTTTTACATGGCGCACGTGACATCAAAATATGTATAAAATTTCGCGAATAAAAATATATAATAATTTTTAATCACATACTTTCTTAGGCATTTATTCTTTTGTTACAAAACGGGCAATAGAAATATGCAAATTAAAAAAGTAAAAAAGGCCGATTTTGCAGCCTTGCATACGAATATCTCGGGAAGTGTTTTGGTCTCGATGGTCCTTTTAGTGAAAATGCCCGTATACATATTTATAAACACACAGTTTTCTTCTACATTCAGGGAAAATCTGCGATTTAAATTTAAGAACTCGTCACATTAGTTCAATAATTTTTAATATAATAGATAATCTATATTGAGGTATTTATAATTAAATAAATAAAATTTATAAATTAATACTGTAAGTTAACACTTTTTCATATTGAAATAAGAAATTTCAACATGACTAGACTTTCGTTAATAAGACACTTATTAATTCAATGTGGTTTTTATTGATTTGAAAATGTTTTTTCTCTGGGTGTACTACATTTTTATAACTGCAGGTAAAAGTTTATATAAAATATATAAAATATTTTTCACATAAAAATGTGTATATACATAAATGTTTGCATAAAAATCTGCATGCCTGAATACTTCCACCTGAGTTCAGAAACATAAAAAATTGTAGTTACCTTAAACAGAACCATTTAAGCAAAAACTTGAGATTAAAACAAACATAAACACCTTGACCACATAATTGTTTATTTAAAGTAATTGAATGCTCGCAAAACAAAAAATAATTTATGTGAGTATGCTGTGTAAATATTTACACCTGTAAGTGTGTTTACCTGAGTTACTCACTTGGCCATGAGTCTATTTAATTAAGAGACGATTTTGTGTGAGATTTCATGTTTGATGACTGGTATAAATTTACCAGTTGGGCTATGTTGAAGGAAATTTTTCATGGATTCTATGTCTGCTGGGCTTGATTTGTATATGTTGTTTTCTATTAATTTTGTGCTAAGGTGCGTAATAAAAATTTGTAATTGAAGTACATTTTCGTCCATTGTTCTTGGTTAAGATTCCACATTAGTTTTTTTGTAGCACAGTGTGATTAGGATCCCTAAATTTTAAAAGGCGTGCGGTGTAGAAAATCTTTTAATATGAAATTTGCATTTTTTTTTAGAAAAATCTTATGTTATTTTTTAAATATTGCCGTATTAATATTAGGCTTGTTCATTTGCAAAAATTTTTACGAATTGAAAACATTTGTTAATGGAAAGTGTTCATTAACTCCAAAAGTTTGCAAGAAGGGATCGTCAAAAGAGAGACAAAAATTGAGACACTTAAAGGAATAATGCAAACAGGTCTTCTGTGTTTTGTTTTCAAAATCATTTCTCCCGTTGCAAGTTTCTGATAGGAACGTAAATGAACACAACTTTTATCAGATTAACTTGCTTTTTATTTTCAATTAAAAAAAAAAATTAAAATTAAATTAATTATTATATTATTAAAAAAATTGTATTAAAAAATTATTATTATTTTTGTTTAGAATCACTTCCTATCCTGGCTATTGTTTTAATAAAATGCCAGTTGGGTATAACTTCTTTCGATGAAAATAAAATATAGTGCTGCCAACTTTCCGGAACGGGAAAAAAACATTGAATTTTTTTGTAAAAGGCACGAAACTTGTCAAGATATTTTTGTAATAAATTATTGCATACTTTTAGGCCACGTATTTTTATTTTATTATTTTTGTACATATATTTATTTATTGTATTTTCAAAAATGAACTAACAATAAGTGTTTAAATCTTAAATCTAAATATAATAATGAGGACCGACCAGTATCGGACATAAACTTAGTGACAGTAATTCAAAATACATAAATGTCGTAATAAGCACAAAAATTCACCCTTATTCTATTTGGCGTCGGCAACATCGTCATCAATTTTGAAACAACATCAATATAACACAACATCAATGCTAACTTTGTATTCCCTAACAGTGTTATGACGACGTTGCCTGTTTATCGATAAATACAATACACATATCCAATATTTGAGTCAGCTGGTTCATTTTGTTTACTATTTTTGGTAAAAGTATTTTTGAATAAGTAAAAGCTTTGTAAATAAATTAAAATAAAATGTTTTTCTTTACTATTGAGACGATGAAAAAAAAATTAATAGTGAAAATAAGATTTCTCAGACAAGTGATGCATTTGCCAGTTACCCAAGGAAAAGTAAGTGATAAGTTCTCTCATGTTTTTGGAAAATAATGGGTAATGTTCATCCTTTTAATATTTTACAAATATTTTCGGCTGAACAAAACATCATTTAGGAATGTATTGGATACAATAGAGCCTAACTTTTGAAACAAAAGGGATCAGATCAACGTTTATTGGAGCTTGGAGCTTCCTCCAAAGGTACTCAGTGCTAATTGTTTATATACCCCGCCTTCAGTTGCTTTGCTGTTGTTGTTTGCAACCTTTTTTTTTTAATTTAAATCTAAGTATACTTTCCCAACACACTATTTACCTTACATTTTGCCATCCACCACTAGTTCTAATTGGTGGACCGAGGGAATTTACTGCAGTCTCACTTTCTCACTGCACCTCGAAATTATTAGGAAACTACCCCTGAGGAATCCTCTAGCAAAAGAAGGACTTTTCCAACTTTTCCACAAGCTTTTCAAATTGGTTGGGGTTGGTAATTTTAATTTTGTCCATATTATATTTTTCACTTTTTTTAAGAACTTTTTTCAAATAAATATGTACATATTTATATCTACTTATATTTCACTTTTTTACCATTTAAATTATTTTTCAAATTCGTTGAGGCATGCACACAACAGAACACGACATCAAAAACACTGACGACAAAATGAACGGCAACATCAACATCAATGTTTCTTTCAGAATACCCAACATATGCTGACAGTCATCGATAAATGGCAATACTATCTACGGGAATACCGATTTGATAAAAAACATTAAAAACGACGTCGTGTTATGTTGCCGACGCCAAATAGAATAAGGGTGATTATTTTCAAGAAGTATCATTTGGATTGCTGAGTATTAGAGACCTTTTGTCCCTTGTTTTTAAGCGGATGTGTCCATTAAAATTAAAGATGTTAAGAGCAAAGGGACTAGGATGGGACTCCAGTTTTGTTAAATATTTGCCAGCGTATTTTGCAATTCCTTCAGTCACTAGTGGCATATTTAAATTACGATGTATATATAAATTTTCAATGTAACAAGGAGCCGATGTTTTTAGTCTTAAAATCTTGTTTTGCCTTCGTTGGATTTTTCTCAACATTAGAAGCTGAAGCTGTGCCCCATAGCTGAATTCCGTAGCACTATTTTGGCTTCAAAAGCAACTTGTATATCAAAAGTTTGCAGTCTAGGCTGAGTGTTGAATTTCTGCCAATTAAACAATATATTTGAGTTAATTTCAGTTTCATTTGAGTTAGTTTAGAGTCAATATGATGTTTCCACGTAAGCCTTCGATCAAAGTGTATGCCAAGGTATTTTACTTGTGAATGTTGATAGATATTTTGATTATTGATTCGAATGGGGGAACACGATTCTCTTCTTAGAGCAAACGTTATATAGACACAATTTTGTTCATTTACTTTAATAATTCATAGGTTCAACCATGCTTCCAGCTGGCTAGTATATTCCTGGAGATTGTGGGATGCCTCATCAGGGTTTTCGTGAATACTCATACATGCTGTATCATCGGAAAATATAGAAGTGTGGATATTATTGCTCACAGGCATATCGCATGTATATGATTAAATAAAAGACAGGACCCAGAATACTATCCTGTGGCACACTGGAGGATATAGATTCGGGCGTACTTGTGAACTCTCCTTCCACAATTCCTATCAATGATATAAATTTCCAAAAGTTTTTGTATGTTTATTGGCAGCTATGTCTTTAATTTTACAACTAGGCCTTCGTGCCATACTTTATCAAACGTCTGAAAAACATCAATAAACAGAGCAGAACAATACTTCTCAATCATTTTCACTTTGGCAAGCTTCCAGTGTTGTGGAAAGTACTGCATTCTTAAAATGGCATTAAAATAAATAGCAGGATTCTTATTGCAATGTGAAGCATGTTCATCAACATCTTGTTACTAATTGCATCAAAACCTGGAGCTTTCTTCGGGTTGAGTTCAGCAATTATTTTTTGTACTTCACGCATCTTAAGCGTTAAGGGACGAGGGGGTTTAGAAACTACAAATACAAAATACAAAAACAATTTGCAAATTAAACCCAGTACGGAGTTCTTACGAAATTTCACGTTTGTAAATTTACATTTATTTCTACACGAAAAAATTATCGTCTTCTATGTAGAACTCTCACAAAATGGTTTATTTTTGAATTTACAACACACAAAAATACTAAAAATTAATTACAATTTGATGAAAATCAGAAATGTCGAAAATTCCCTGAGCAATGAAAATTTCTTAATGAAATTTACCAACCTGAATTTTCGTAAGTTTTTTTTTTATATACAGTTTGTATGAGCACCTGACGTTCCGTAAGAACTCCGTACCAGTCTTTATCCAAATTTGAACTTACTTCTTTGATCTCAAATTCTAAGCCTTCACAACTCCTTTAAAGTGTATATTTTTACTGAGATTGTTGTTCAATTTTGAAAATAGCATACTCTGTACTGCAAACTAATTTTTTGTTTTTTACTTTATAGAATCATGGTCAAGTGTATGCACTTTAGCTTATTTTAACACTCTGGTGTTTAAATATTTAGCTTTTATTTTGCTGACAGGTACAAAATAAATATAATGCACTGCATGCAGACAAATTTTTGCACACACATACACAAAGTTATATTAAAAGAGGAAAGGGATATAATATATAAAAGTGCACGCAAAGAAAAAATATGGTTGAGGCAACCATAATCAAACAGCAACATACTATGATTGAATTATATGGTTGCAGTCAAATCATATTATTGTTAATAGAAAAGCAAACTTTAAATAATATTATTAGCTGAGTTATTAATAATATTATCTACAAAAACAATAAACTTTGTTACACCTAATCTTAGTACTGTAAATATGACAACACTATTGTTAGATGTGACTAAAATATAATTGAGACTCACCATACCATGATCTAATATTATATTAATATTGTTAAATACGACCACAGTATTATTAAATATAGTAATACTATTTTGTTTTTTAATCATATTTTTATTGTAGAAACAGCTGTGCGTTAAATTCGAAATAAAAATAAATTAATATTATTGACATAAAATGTACATATATAGAAATAGATATGTCTGTATAATGAGATACACAAATGTTTATATATTTTTAGTGGCCAACCCTTTCGTTTATCCTTTATCTCTTTATTAATTTATTTAACACCACCCGTGCACTACCGATAGCTTACAAACGAAATACCGAACTGTCAGATGTTTCTGAAAAAGATTTTTTTTTAAACTTAAAATAGTATGGTTTTGGATAATATTATATTGTTATTTACATCATATTATTTTTAAATAATAATACAAATTATGTTGTAGTCATAAATTTTAAACAAACCTATGTTGTTAAACTCTAACCATATCCCACCTTTTTATGGATGTGATAATGTAATTATTAAATTCAAACATTATTCTGTTTATCGTAACGAAATAAATGTTTAAAATAACAATAACTAGTTTTCAACGACCACACATTTGTTTCAGAGAACATAATATTGTTTTCTCAACCATTCTACAACCATATCTTTTCTTTGCGTGTGTACATAAAAGGGAGCTGTTTGTTAGTTCTGAAGGAATAACGGATATAATGTGGACAGTGTATTCAAAGAATCTTTAATGTTGTTGTGCCTGCAGTGTTAAGTACGTTTACTACCAAGCAATAAATGCTAGAGTTCAACTTTGATACCACATGAGTTTTTTTTTTTTTTTTTTTTTTTTTTTTTTTTTTTTTTTTTGATTGAACTGTACGGGAATTTTCAACCAACATAAAATAAACTTATTTAAGAAGAAAAATTTTTTCTTTGAATTAATACAAAATACATATGAAGCAAAATCATTAAAAAAAATTGTTAAATTAATCTTGTTTTCGTGAATTTTATTATGAAATATTTTTTTGTGTGTTTCTAGATACTTACACTGCAATTACACATGCCACTAGTGGCATGCCAGTGTTGTGTACGTATTATCGACAAAAAATTGTTCGAAAAAGTCGAATCTCTTGCCATTTGCTCTTGCCATTTACACATGCCATTGCCACTTCATTTTAAAAATGTCGTCGAAGCGAGCTGGCTCAGTCTCGCTTCCATTTTTACTTTTCTTTTGTTTATAGAATAGAGTTACCTAGTACGTCACAAAGGCACATTCTTGAGGAAACTATTAACACTTATTATTATTATTATTTTAATAATATTAGTTCTTTATAATTAACAAATTTCAGTTTTTCACACACAAATCAAGTAACAAATCATAATAACATATTTAACAAGCTAAAATATTAATTTAATTTTCACAGTAATCCAATAAATTTGCATCAAATGTTTAACAGGGTAACATTTTTCTTCGTTTTGACATTCAATGGCATGCAACTGCCAAATTTTCACTCGCATGCAAATTTTGCTGCCACTGGGGCTGCCATTGCGAAAAATTTGAGTGTGTTAGTGAAAAATCGTGAGTGTATTGAGTTTTTCGAAATGGCATGCCACTATAGTGGCATGTGTTAATGGTATGTTAAACTTCAAATTTATTATCTCTGATTTAAAGAAGGAGCAGCGTTAGTAATAATTTATCTTACAGAAGAATGGAACTATTATCGATATTCGGGATTGTTGTGGAATGTGATTGTTGTCAAAAAAAGACATTGTAATTGTCTCACAAAAACTAATTTTGTGGGTTGTATGCTTGAATCAGAATTAGTTTCAGAATTTGGTGTTACAGAAGCTGACTTCATCGCTTGTTTTTTGATTAGCTTGTGAATTTTTACTAACTTTCAATCGACAAAAAATTTAAGGCACTACCTTAAAATTAAATTATATTTTTTATGCAAATTATATCTTCGATATATCATGCGTGCACGTGGTCTCTCCATGACTTGTATACAGATAAAATGTTTCTATTCTTAAAAAAAAAAACACAAAGACCATCATAACAATCACCCACTTATGTTTGGTGTACACAACAAATTCCCTTTAAGATTTACTTTTTGTGCATTCAGCTATAGATTTTGTAAAATTATAATTTATATATTTTAACAATATATCATTACTCTCAAGCATAGTGCAAAGTTTTTCCTTTATATCATCTTGACAAAAAAAAGATAAAAAAGCAAATTTTTCTTTTCTACAAATTTAACCAATTTATTATGTGTTATTTGCCACACATGTGTTCATACAAGTACGGAAGTAGAGTTTCTCTCTTATGTAAACTTCTTCTTTTAAGAAAATTATTTTATTTGTTGTGTTTATTTTATTTTATTTTATTTTTTTGAAAATAATTGCTGCTGCTGCGAACAAAAAGTTTAGTTTCAGTAACAAGTTTTATTAAAACGAAATGGAAGCATATTTGCCGTCTGCTTCGCATACAAACTTCTTAAAGACACTTTAATTGTTTCCTTTCCAACAATTTATTTGTTAAACAACTACAAGGAGCACAAATACAACAACAAGAAAAATTTAAAATGAAATGCCGGAAGAAAGAAAAATAAAACTTTCCCTTCAAGTTTTGTAACTGCTCCAATTTCCAAAAAAAAAATAGCTTGAATTTCAAGCCCTTATAAAATAAATAAGTTATTAATAATTATGTGGGTATAGTAAAATGTACAAAATTTTACTTCGTGATAAAAAAAAATATAAAACAAATTTCAATGTAAAGAATTTATGTTTTTTTTCGGATTAAGCTTGACTAAAAGCATTTTGTTAATGGCATCACAGTAGACTTCAAACCAAAAAATTCATAAATAGCCTTAACATAACTGCAACCATATTCATAGTTTCTTGCCAAAAATAAAGTATATGGCATTAATTTTAAATGGCTTTAATGATACAAATCTTTTTAAGCAAACATAGTTGTCTGGAATTTAAGCATCACACTGGAAAATACGATAGGACAAAGAGTATGAAGAATTTTATTCAAATATTTATTTTTTCGTCAGACTTTTAAAAGTTTTTTATAGTTATCTAGGCGCACGGTAGTGCGCCAGGCCAAGTTCTGGCCAATGCACGCAGTGTGTATATTTACACAAAGCCATTCGAGCTGTTTTTACCCCCTCATAACTTTGTTCCCCGCGACCGCAAAATTATGAAATTTAAACCATAATTAGAATAAATTCATATAACCTCATATGCTAAAGTTTGATGGTTTTACAATGAAAGCTTCCGGAGATATAGAGGTGCAAAAAGTGCCTATTTTAAGAATTACTCACTGACCACTGACCACTGACCACTGACACACTCATCAAATTGATGAAGCACTTCCGCTATAGCTAGAGAGCTAAAATTTGGTATACGAGAAGATCTAGGTGAGCAATGAACCAGAACAATCTGAAAACCCTAAAATTTTAACCAGGAGGGCGGGGCTACGCCCATAAAAATTAAAATTTGTGCTATTGAGCTGAAATTAGATACAGAGCTAGGTCTAGCTAAGAAATAAAATAAAAAAAATCTGAAAACCCGGAAATTATAGGCAGGAGGGCGGGGCTACGCCCATAAAGGTCAGAATTAAAAATGCTAATCTAAGGCGCTTCATGGAAGCTATTTTATTGAAATTCGGCATATATGCTGCGGTAATGCAAGGCTATAAATTTTTCATTAAAAAAGTGGGCGTTGACACGCCCATACAATTTAAACCTCATTTTAATGCCCTGCGGTTCAGCATATTTAGATATACTATTTATCTAGCTATTATTATCAGTTTATAACGAAACTAGACACGAATAATTAGCATTGGCCCAAAACAATTTTGACTTTGGAAAAGTGGGCGGGGTTACGCCCATAAAAATTAGAAGTTAAAAGTTGCGGTAAAAAGCTGAAATTTAATATAAAAGTAGGTCTAAGTGAAAACCCAACTAGAAAAATCTGAAAACCTGAAAATTTTAGTTAAATGGGCGGGGCTGCGCCCATAAAACTTAAAAATTAAAAGTTGCGCTAAAGAGCTGAAATTTAATGTAAAAGTAGGTCTAAGTGAGAAACAAACTAGAAAAATTTTAAAACCCCAAAAATTTTACTAGAATGGGCGGGGCCACGCTAATATTGTTTTGAACTAAATACTTAATATACAGCTTTCAATTCAAGTCAATTTAGTGAAATCTTGCATCACCTTAAAAATTGGGCGTGATCACTCCCATAAAGTGTTAGTCTTGTGTTAATCTACATCGGTCTAGCATATTTTAGAAGAAAATTAGCATGAATTATAAGCGCTGCATACAACAAAATTTGGAGTTAGGAATAGTGAGGAGAGGTAATGCTGACAAAATGTAAAGATATAATTCGCGCTAGAGAGCTGACATTTTATACACTAGTAAGTGTAGCTGCGTAAGCCAATGGGAAAATCTTAAAACCAAATAGTTTTACCCGGTATGCGGGCCCACGACGTTAAAACTCAAATTAGCACTAACGATCTTAAATTTGATACACAAATAAATCTAGATAAGAGATCACTAAGAAAAATCTGAAAACCCAGAAGTTGCTATCAGAGGGCGGAAACAAGCACTTCAAATTCAAAATTAACATATATTTTATTAAAACTTTTCATACACATTGCACTTATCCAAAATAAAAATTCCCTATTTTGAAAAGTAGCCGTGACTTCACCCATAAATCTTAGCTTTTTCGTTCAGGTACTTCGGCTTAGCAGTTTTTAATTTAATACTC
The DNA here is from genome assembly GCA_949987645.1 of Tachina grossa. Lineage (NCBI taxonomy): Eukaryota > Metazoa > Arthropoda > Insecta > Diptera > Tachinidae > Tachina > Tachina grossa. Next base: position 41,061,927 of record OX465278.1, on the reverse strand, counting down.
AGGTATTTCTTATTAACATTTTAATACCAAACTTTGCATGAACCATAAGCACTAGCAGATATAAAAAGTCAGCGGGGCCAGGCTCATGAAAATTTTACGTAATATTATATTATAGAGAGCTGACATTTTGTACACAAATATACAAATATTGCTACCCTATTGAAACTTTGCATATACATTGGGCATATCCTTTTGATTTATGTACTTCGGCTAAAGCAGACTTTATTTAACATGTAAATATATTGAGAAAATAGGCCGGGTCATGCCCAGTAAAATTTACGCTGTATTCTACATGTTTCTTCCAGTCGCCTCTTACCAAATTGCATACACACTGGTGACCCGTTGTAATGGAACATTAGTGCATTTTTATGGTCAATAATCAACACCCATCACAGTCTTACCCATTATTTTATGTAACTCTGCCATTTTCAACTGGCATCGTCATCATGAATAGAAATAAAATACAGTAGAAATTTTAAGTTTAAAAAGTGTTATTATAGAAATCTTTACAAAAAGTAATCAGATCCTCCCAAAAACATAAATGTGAAAAACGGCCAAGAAATTATATGACACCCTTACGATTACAAATTTATATCATACATAGTATATTTCTGTGTTAGGTATTGTGGCAAAGAAGAACTTGGTCAAAATTTATATCTCACAACTTTTAATGGCCGAAATTTTTGATAGGAACTTGGCCGTTTTTCACATTTATGTTTTTGTGAGGATGGAATTAACGGGAAGAAACTTTGAAACACTTTTAGTGGAAGTTCTAAATCTCCTCTCAGTATCAGACCATAATGGTGCTGACAGGGACAGCAATTATGAAGCGGATAGGAAAAAATTAAAAACGTCAAGTTATTTAACGAAAGCACGATTTTAAAAATTCTCTATTCGTTAAAGTTCAACTGCGCTGTAAATAAAAAATATCTTATACTTTACAGTATATCTATTATTTAGACAACAATTTAAAAAGCAAGTTGATTAATTATTTTCAAAAAAATTTCTTATAAAAAGTATGCAATACCTGAGCTTCACTGTTTTTTCAATTATATAAAAATTTTAAAATAAATCTCTTATTTAAAAAACCACTAAAACATTAAAGATAATGCAAATTTTTTAATATTATATGAAACATTAATGCTACCGAAGTTCGGAGTGACGAAGCTTTATCGTTTATCTTTAAAAAATGTTGCTAGAATTTTTTCACTATTTTTCTTGAATTTAGCAGCCCCAATACCGAATATATTCAGTATTTAACAATTTTGTCCAGTTAAATTCGGGATTCGTAACACTGTGAAATGTAACCAATAATAGTCCTTCAGCATCTACATAAAATGACTGCATGATCAGTTTCGTCCTTAAATTAAATTTTATTACAAAAACTATTGCTGAGTTGAAGTCTAATGCTGAAAATGATTAATGAAAACACCAAAGTTAATAAATAAGAGATGAAATTAAATGTATAATTAAACTTTATAAAAACCTGAACAACTTTGAGCAACGAGTAGAGAAACCTTCCTCCTTTCAATAGCTAGCAAAACGTTCAAAATATAATATCTCCCAATATAAAATTTCTGTATTGATTTTAGAAACATAATTTTTTTATCCTGGGGTTTGCTTAATTTTTCATTTCTATATCAACATCTCCAAAACATGAAATTTCTCTATAGGGGGTTTCTTTATTTTTCAATGACCTTGCTTCGCTGAGGAAGAACTCCTTGGCCACGATATTTATTTCCCTTGCAAAATTTATGATTCATTATTTATTTTACTGACTTATTTTTTAAAACATTTTAAAAACTATTACACTAAAAAAAAGACATATACTATTATTAAGGAAAAAAGTTTCTAAATTTAAGTAAAAACAAATTTCTAAGTTTAAGTAATTTTTTCTAAGTTTAAGTAAATTTTTAAAAAAATCTATTAAAAATACTGAATATGAGTAAAAAATAAAAAGTTCATATCCTTAAAAATAGTTCATAGAAATACACACAAACATTCTCACATTCAAGGAAAAGTTTCCTGGCTTAAAGGAAATATTTACCAAAAATTGGAAAATGGTTTAAAAGTTTAGGGAAATTGCATCCTAAGAACAAGCCAATCTCGTTTTAAATCAAAAAATAAATTATAGGAAATGATTTACTCCTGATTAGTTCATCAAATTTGACTTACTTGAAAGATATAAGAAGGTATTCTAAATTTTAGAAAAATATTTACCAGTTTTAAGTATTTTTTCTTTAAATTATAGAATATATCTTTTGTTTGCATTAAGCAAAAAATTTAAATAAATGTTTCATATTTTCGAGGAGTATTTGAACCTGAAATATATTTTTTTTTAAAATAAAATAAAACTTTAAAAGAAGGTTGTTGGTTCAATACTTGTCTCTTCTCAAGGAATTCATATGTGTGTATGGTGAATTAATTGAGAATATAATATAATATGAAGATATAATAAAAAACATAACATGTGGTATAGAATTTAATGAAAAATAAAAACGTACTAGAATTAAAGACACAAAAAAACTTGGAAAAATTTACTAAATTTGAGATCAAAGATGAAAAAAAAAATTGCAAACCTCCGAATTTCCTGACAAAATTTTACTTAATTTTAGAAAAATTTTACTTAAATACAAAAATAGAATTACTATAAACTAGGTAATTAATGAACTAGAAATTTAGTATATATTTTTTTGGTTTGAAACAACTTTTTTTACTCAAATTTAGAAAATTTTCCAAAGTTTAAGTTAGTTTTTTTTTGAGTGTACCATATAACGCAAAAATAAGCTAAAATATTTATTTCATTTCTTCATTTTACAATAGGTTCACTTCGCAATGGAAGAAGGATTAATTTACTCTAAAATAACCTGTAAGTCATAATTATTCATTAATTCATATTTTAAGAAGATGAAAGAAAATTTCATTTCTTTATTGTTTTTATTTTTCAATTGATTCGATTTGTTGAATAAAAGTTTAGTTGCTACCGTTAACCAATTTTTAAAAAAATCTAATTGCTGAAATTATATAGCCGCAGGCTTAATACAACATCAACAACAACAACTTGATTTTTTTTAACCAAAATCAATTATTTTCTATTGTAAATAATCGATTTTCGTTAAACAAACGAGGTGCAAAATGTGTATTGGTTAGGATTTTGTTGGCGCTTATGGCTAGGGTGTGCATATCGATTATAATCGTAATCAAAATCGGGATTAATCGCAGCTTTTAATCGTAATCGTAATCGAATTCATTAATCGCTCGATTACAATTAAATTTTTCCCCTTTTTTTAGGCATAGAATTTATGCCAAATTACAATTTATTAAAAAGTTTTAATTAAAATGTTTAAAATAAAATATATAAATTTGAAATAAATATGCCTATGTTTGCATTTCATTGTTGCTTTAACAAATCATCAGTAGACTTCAAATATACTTTTGATAAGTTTCAAACCTCTTATCTTATGCACATACTTTTAAAAAGCATTTGAAAATGTGCATAAGCTTCTTGGAAATCCCAATAGAATAAACGAGTAGGGGCAGAAACTTTTAAAAAACATAATTAACAATTTATATTCGATGTGCATCTATTTTATTTTCCTACACCTTTATACAGTTAAATTTAAATTAAACACTTTTTAAATTTATTATTTTTTAACCCCCGACTAAAAAAATGGATATTATAAGTTTGTAGTGTGTGTCTGTGTATCTGTGTGTCTGTCTGCGGCCATGTACAGGCCAAACAGCTGGACCGATTTTCATTTAGTTTCTTTTGTTTGAAAGATGACTTGATCGAGAGGGTTCTTAGCTATGTTTGAAAAAAATCGGTCCAGCTGTTTAGAAGATATAACATCTTTTCTGAAAAAAGTCGGGGGTTTTTAAAATTTTTAATTTTTGTTATTTTATAATATTCTGCTTATTTTATTTCAAAAACGTTGTTTGGCAGATATTTGCAGTTTTCAAGATTAATGAAACCTTGCATTAGTACAAAAAACATAAAAATATTAAAAAAGGGTATAGTTAAGTGGGTGTCCACACCTGATGAATTTATATCATGATGAATGAACAACTTCGTGTAAAGAAAAATCGGTATACAAAATACTGTGCTTTATATGAACTTGTGCATTCATTATGATATCAATTCATCAGATATATATATATATATATAAAATTAAATAAAAAATTAAGTAAGAAAGTAGAAAAATACTTCATCCTAGAAAATGTTTCCTATCAAAAAATTGATTTGCCACAATTCGTGTTGTTTTTGATACTCATAAGTTCTGACTTACTTATTATTTTTGTATTTAATTTAATATTTATGGACAAGGTCTTTTTATATAAATAACAATCAACAATTGTATTTCTATTTCTTTCAATATTTTGCTACTCCTTTGTGTAGCAAGTTCAACAAATAATTATTTCCTGAAGATGCTATACAAAGGTATAGCAAAATATTGAAAGAAATAAATATACAATTGTTGATTGTTATTAATGTAAAAAGACATTGTGCTTAAATATTAAACTAAATATAAAACCGAATAAAAAATTTTCTATATAAATAATAATATAATAATTTTCTATAATAATAATATAAATATAATTTAATTGAAAATACATATATTTCTTTCAAGGTTGGAAACCGAAACAAATAACGGTATCGGTATTGATACCGGTACAATTATCTTAAAAATTTCGGTATCTGTAACGGTAACGATATTTTTTTTATTTCGGTATCGGTATTGCCGGTACATACCGTTATCGAGTTTAAAATACCGGTATACCACTATTACTGTGAAGTTTATTGATTCATACAGTGTATTTAGCAAAAAACCTCTTTTTATTAAGTTAAAAGTAAGTAATTTTACATAAAGTCTTTAGTAAACAGTAACATAAAAAAACTAAGTTTAGTGTAGTGTAAACTTGTATGTTTGTATAAACATACATACATGCATAAGTATGTTTAGATCAGATCTGCCCACAGAGAAAAAACCGAGAGAAAGGTATGGGTACATGTGTATTCATTTCTATAAAAAGCCGATTGGTTCTCGGCACTCTGACGCATCTCTTGACAGCCTGGTTATAAACGTTAATACTAGTGTTTTTAAAACGGTATTTCCCGGAAAATGTACGAGAATTCCAGGGATTTTTTTAATATTATGGCAACTTTATGAGTGTCGTTATTCATTTTATGAATGCGATGGCGCAATAATAAGGTCATCTCACTAGCACAATAGCTAAAAGTTTACAACAATTAAGGCCGAATTTACATCTGGCACGCATGTGCTCTGAGACTAAGAGGCCTTTATTTGTCGCAGAACGCGACGTTCAAAATTTAATTCTACAATTCGTAAAAGTAAAAACAGAAATGTGCAAGGAAATAAAAGAAAAATTACAAAATAATTTCAGATTCTCTTAGGTTAAAAGAACGATTCTATTAATGCTTATTCTGTACTAGTGATGGCCGAATATTTGGCAATTTTTAAATATTCATATTCGCATTCGTATTCATCAAACTCAGGCGAATACGAATATTTTTCCAAAAAATTAAATAAATAAATGCATAAATCCTAAACCAAATTTAAATAAATGGATAAAAATATTAGTTTATACGAATTTAATTAAGTTTTTTATAGAAATTTTTGCTCATTTTGAAATATTATTTACTGACGATCATTAAAATTTTTGGATAGTTTTTATTAACTTTAAAGTGCGCCAAGAGGAGTATGAAGTTCTTTTTCATAAATAAATAGAACCCTAATTAATGTCTATAAATTTCACACTAAATACTCGTATTCGTATTCGCGAATATCGTTTCAAATATTCGTATTCGCGAATATCAAAAATTGACACTCGTTACATCACTGTTCTGTACTAAAGTCCAATTTCGTAATATTTATTTAATAATATATTTTTTTAAGTGCGGTCAGGCTTGTGTGTATTGTTTGGCCTTCGAGAGTTTTTCGTCCGTATAATCTTGCGGTTTTTTGTGGAATTTCTTTAACACCCACGTTGCTACTTCCTATGTGAAGGCATACGTCGTGTACAGTCAGTCACAAAAGTTTTTTAAAATACTGTTAATAACATCCTGGATATATGGTCTACTTACTCCACCCATGTTTGTTCAACACCATATTATGCAAATTTACTTTGTATAATATGTATCAATAAATAAATAAATATTTTTTTTTTGCATTTACATATAATATTGGTATTTATGCACCATTATTATTTAAAGAACTCAAATGGTATTTTTTTAACTAATGTGCTTATAAAACGTTTTATATAATCGATCTCATAAATTAAAATTTTTTTTTTGTTGAAATAATTAAATTAAAAACATTTTGTATTGTTTTGCACTGGACGGGAATTTCCCGGGAAGCCGAAAAGTCGTTCCCGCTTTCCCGTGAAATGAAAAAGTCCGGGAAAAGAAAAACTCTAGTTTATACATATGTATTTGATTAGGAGGAAATAGGAAGGAAATTTTGTTTCTGTAATTAATTCCAAAAAAATTAATTGAAATTAAGTTTTGTAACTTTTTTTTACGGAAATCGGTATACCGGTACGTACCGGTATAGACATAAACGGTATTGTCGATACCGGTATTTTCTAACCGAAATGAGTTTCGGTATCGGTATTGATACCGGTACCTACTTTTAACGGTATTTGAGTCGGAATCGGCATTTTTACGATACCGTTTGCCAACCTTGATTTCTTTGGCTAAACCTATACAGTTCAACTAAAACTCATGGCGCAATATATTTTGGTTTTAGTAAAAATTATAATAGTAAATTTTCTTGATTAATCGCGAATAACCGATAATCACGATTAATCGCCTATTTTTTTTTTATCGTAATCGCGGTTATGAAAATCTGCGATTATTTCCAAACCCCAGTTATGATGGCACGATGTTGTGTTTTTGCTACATTTGGTAGACCAATACGTATGATTATCGAAAACTTTTTCTCAACATTACTCATACGCACCAAATTTTTAGTAATAAAAATATAAGCAAATTCCAAAAAGTATGCAATGTTTAATATGAGCAATATTAATTGTAAAGCGTATTATTCAAGGTCAAAATGCATGACCGGCATTATGATAATATTAGTTAAATTTTGTTTGTATGTATGAGTCACACCGACGATACTTTAAGCAAAATTTAAATTTTTTGATTCTTGCACATGCATATATACAACACAAACATATCAAGATAAACTACTCAAAGCAGTGAGGTTTCAAAGAACAGTCAAATTCTATACGTAAAAAGTTTTTGTACGTAGTTTGGCAATTGTCTTGCAATTAGCTTGTCATGCACTTTGACCGTGAATACTGCGCTTAAGTTTATTTAACTTTTTCACAGCACACATAATAAGGTTTCTTCATTTACTGAAAATTGTTACAAATTTGTAAAAAAAAGCAGAGAGCGTCAAAAGAGAGAAAAAAATTGAGAGACAAAATAATTCTTACAAATTATTGCTATTAAAAATTTTACTTACAAGAATTAGCCAACCACACCTGTTGTGTGATTTGTTTTCAAATTAATTATTTCAAAAATATCTGAAAAAGGAAGACTAAAATATGCAAATTTCTTTATTAAAAAAACATGTATACGCATGTAAAAAGAAAGCATATTGTCTTAATTTATTATTTTATTTTTCACATATTTTAAATTTTATTGGCAAGGAATCAGAGCTGGATAATGTTTTTTCGTATTTGTTAATAGAATAGATAAAAAAAAAATAATTAAAAATACATGAAAATAGTAAATAGTAGATGCAAATATGCAAAGTATTTCATATTAGATATTAATTTCGAAAAATTTTGTTATATAAAATGTTATCAAACAAGATTATCCAAATTTATTAAATAAGTTCAACTGAATTATGATTTCCATCCATGGTTATTACTGGCAAAGCGATCATTTACTTTTTTTCGGTCTGAGAGAGAGAGTAATTTTGCAATTTTCGCTTTACTCTCCCGTTGAAAATTTCTGCTAGGTTAAAACAATTAAAAACCTTTTGATTCAGCTACGTCTAGGAATAATTAAGGCGAACTAGAGAGAGTATAAACTAATCAAATACAATCGTAGTAAGGTCACCCTTAAAAATACTTTTAAACTCATAATTTCTTCTAATATAAATATACCCCGTCAAGTAAAGAAAACAATTAAATACAGTTTTGTTTTTTGTTATTTTATTTTAATTTTCTTTTATATAATTTTTGTTCAATATTTGGCTTTTGTTTTTTGTTTTTACATATACATACTTTTATAAATAGTTAGTTTCATTTGTTTTTCTTATATTGTTTTATTCACTTAAAATACAAATAGACATACATTTTTCAGCCTTAAAAACTAAACTTAAATTACCAAACTATTTACACCAACTATTTCCTATTTCTCTTCTTATGTTTATTATTTATTTAATTTAAATTTAAAAACTACCAATAAATTCTTTAAAAATTTTCACATTTATCGCATGACTAACCAATATTAGTAACTATTCTTTAAATTTATTTTATTAATGTATTTATTTATGAGTAAATGTTCGATCTTATGCTTCTTGTTTTAAATATTTAAATGGCTTTTGTTCATAAATTTTATAAATATTTTTACTTTATAAATTATATGTGATATTGACTGTTAGTGGACGCTTAGGTTTATTGTTTATTTAGTTGTTTTTATTTAGTTTAGCTGCCATTTGTGAAATTAAAACTTAAATAAAAGAAATATCATTATTTCACTTAAATAACAAATATATAATAGATTATAATTACATAGAAAAATATTCCTCCTTAAATTAAAAACAAAACAAAAAAAACAGAAATCAATAAAAAAAATTAATTGTGTGAATTAAACTTTCGAGTTAATTAAATTTTTATTATTTAATTTTTTTTATTATTTTAATTGTTCTCCAGTAAACATCATTAATTAAAAAAAGTACAAATAATAATAAAATAATAATGATAATAATAATAATATAATTTAATTTAATTAAATGTATTTGAGTAAATTAAATTTTTGTATAAAAATTTAGTCAAATAAAAGTTTAATTAAAAATTTTATTAAGCAAATGAAACTTTTGTGCTTCAATTAAATTTTTGATTAATTTTTTAATTAACTAAATTTAAACAAACATTTAATGAACTTAACTAAATTTTTAATTGATTATTTGTAATATTTTTATTTCAATTAATGCTGTTTATTGGAGAAAATTTTCTTTCTGTGTTTTTTAAATAAAAACTTAAAAAAAATTTAAAATTATTTAAGTTTTTAGCTTCCTATAAAATTTAAAATATTTAAATTAAATAAAAATAATTAAATGATATTCATGAAAGTTTAAATGATATTTACAAAGTGTTTGTGTGTATGTGTATGTAATGCTGGCTTGAAATATAAATATTTTTTTATATCAATAATTTCCTTAAAAATAAAAATTTTCTTCTAGTCTTTGAACTAATTTTGTAGTACTTTTAATCAGGGTACAAAAATTAACGAGATATTTTATCAACGTTTATTGCAAAGTCAAAAACTTTCAGATCTTATTTTATCCTTTCGTTAAGGAGAAAAATGCAAGAAAATATTTTTACAAGGACAAAGATTTTTCCCTTTTTTTAAGAAAATTAAAATTGAAAACTCGCAATTATTTCTGCTTTTAAATATCTAAACCATAATTAAAAAAGATACTATTAATATCCTTCTACCACGTCGGTTTACCATTACGTTACAATAGCCTAATTCACAATCTTGTGCAAATGGTCTTGCATCGTTGCATGTGTGAATTGGGCTTATATGTTTTTCAAGCGGGGTTTATAAATAAGTTTAAAAGTAGGGACTGTATGCAGTAAATACAGAGCAAATTTAAAATGCAGGTGGCAGTAATAAGAGTTTATAAATTGTAAAATTTAATAAGTGGAAGATAATGTCAAAAGTGAGAAGTTTTTTTGTGTATCACAAAATTTCGGTGAATTCATATATCAGGGCCCTATTCCACAAAACAACTTATCAACTTTTCACTTTGCACTTATCAAATTTTTCGACAATTTGCAAAATTTTTCGTTCCTCAGAACTGTAAAATTTGTCAAGTGATGAGTTGAAATCGATAAGTGTAATTTGCAAAGCCTTTGCAGTTTTTATGCTCTCTTTACGATTCCTGTTCCACGTAAGTTCTCTATTGCAAAGTGCAAAGTTAATACTGAAGAGTGTAATTTGTAAAGAATTTTTAAAAAAATTATGCTTTTTCGTTCCACAATAACTGTAAATTCTAATTTTGCGAAGCAAAAATTTGCAAGGTAAACAATGTTTTAACAAATTAAATTTGTGAATAAATCTTGGATTATTTTTAAACATAATATTCATAACAAGTTTACATTGTGTCCGTATGTACACAGATATGCAAAAAAGGAAAAATATTTGATGTATAAATTGTATTATTATGTTAAATTTTATTTGTATAAACTTGTTTTAGGCGTTCTTATATAGTCTATTAAAGATAGAAAAATAGTTTTAGAATAACACATTGATTTCCATTTGTTCTGTTTGAAAGGTAATTTGATCGATAGTGTTCTTAGCTATGTTTAAAAAAAATCGGTCCAACCGCTTAGAAGATATCACACCTTTTTTAGATATATAGGGGGTTTTTAAAATTTTTAATTTTTGTTATTAATTTTTAATATGTTCTATCTACCCTATTCAATGAAATACATCTTATTTTCTATGAATATGGATGCATATATTTACAATAATTTTATAAAAAAAATAATCCTCAGAAAAACATAAATGTGAAAAACGGCCAAGTTCCTGTCAAAAATTTTGGCCATTAAAAGTTGTGAGATATAAATTTTGACCAAGTTCTTGATTGCCACAATACCTAACACAGAAATATATTATGTATGATATAAATTTGTAATCGTAAGGGTGTCATATAATTTCTAGATAATCTGATAACTTGGCAATATTTTTACCTTTCCAAAAAAGGAGAAAATAATGTATAAATGTTCATTACTTTATATTGATAAAAATGTTGTCAAGTTGGCAGATTATCTAGAAATTATATGACACCCTTACGATTACAAATTTATATCATACATAACATATTTCTGTATTAGGTATTGTACCAAACAAGAACTTGGTCAAAATTTATATCTCACAACTTTTAATGGCCGAAATATTGGGTAGCAACTTGGCCGTTTTTCACATGTATGTTTTTGTGGGGATCTGATTAATTTTTGAAAAGATTTCTATAATAAAAATTTTTAAACTTAAAATTTGTAGTGTATTTTATTTCTATTCATGATCACGGTGACAGTTGAAAATGGCAGAGTTACATAAAATAATGGGTAATAGTGTGATGGGTGTTGATTGTTGACCTTAAAAATGCACTATTGTGTCATTACAACAGGTCGCCAGTGTGTATGCAATTATGTAAGAGGCGACTGAAAGAAACATGTAAAATACGGCGTAAATTTTACTGGGCATGACCCCGCCTATTTTCTCAATATATTTACATGTTAAATAAAGTCTGCTTACCCGAAGTACATAAATCAAAAGGATATGCCCAATGTATATGCAAAGTTTCAATAGGGTAGCAATATTTGTATATTTGTGTACAAAATGTCAGCTCTCTATAATATAATATTACTTAAAATTTTCTTGAGCCTGGCCCCGCTGACTTTTATATCTGCTAGTGCTTATGGTTCATGCAAACTTTGGTATTAAAAAGTTAATAAGAAATACCTGAGTATTAAATTAAAAACTGCTAAGCCGAAGTACCTGAACGAAAAAGCTAAGATTTATGGGTGAAGTCACGGCTACTTTTCAAAATAGGGAATTTTTATTTTGGATAAGTGCAATTTGTATGAAAAGTTTTAATAAAATATATGTAAATTTTGAATTTGCAGTGCTTGTTTCCGCCCTCTGATAGCAACTTCTGGGTTTTCAGATTTTTCTTAATTGTCTTTTATCTAGATTTATTTGTGTATTAAATTTAAGATCGCTAGTGGTAATTGGAGTTTTAACGTCGTGGCCCCGCATATCGGGTAAAACTATTTGGTTTTAAGATTTTCCCATTGGCTTACGCAGCTACACTTACTAGTGTATAAATTGTCAGCTCTCTAGCGCGAATTATATCTTTAGATTTTATCAGCATTACCTCTCCTCACTATTCCTAACTCAAAATTTTGTTGTGAGCAGCGCTTATAATTCGTGCTAATTTTCTTTTAAAATATGCTAGACCGATGTAGATTAAACACAAGGCTAACACATTATGAGAGTGATCACGCCCAATTTTTAAGGTGATGCAAGATTTCACTAAATTGGCTTGAATTAAAAGCTGTATATTAAGTATTTAGTTCAAAATAATATTAGCGTGGCCCTGTCCATTAGAGTAAAATTTTTTGGGTTTTCAAATTTTTCTAGTTTGCTTCTCACTTAGACCTACTTGTATACTAAATTTCAGCTCTTTAGCGCAACTTTTAATTTTTAAGTTTTATGGGCGCAGCCCTGCCCCTTTAACTAAAATTTTCGGGTTTTCAGATTTTTCTAGTTGGTTTCTCACCTAGACCTATCAAATTTCAGCTCCTTAGCGCAACTTTTAACTTTTAATTTTTATGGGCGTAACCCCGCCCATTTTCCAAAGTCAAAATTTTTTTGGGCCAGTGCTAATTATTCATGTCTAGTTTCGTTACAAACGGATAATAATTGCTAGATAAATAGTATATCTAAATATGCTGAGCCGCAGGGCATTAAAATGAGGTTTAAATTTTTTGGGCGTGTCAACGCCCACTTTTTTAATGAAAAATTTATAGCCTTGCATTACCGCAGTATATATGCCGAATTTCAATTAAATAGCTTCCATGAAGCGCCTTAGATTAGCATTTTTAATTCTGATCTTTATGGGCGTAGCCCCGCCCTCCTGCCTAAAATTTCCGGGTTTTCAGATTTTTTTATTTTATTTCTTAGCTAGACCTAGCTCTGTATCGAATTGCAGCTCAATAGCACAAATTTTAATTTTTATGGGCGTAGCCCCACCCTCCTGGTTAAAATTTTTAGGGTTTTCAGATTTTTCTGGTTCATTGCTCACCTAGATCTTCTCGTGTACCAAATTTTAGCTCTCTAGCTATAGCGGAAGTGCTTCATCAATTTGATGAGTGTGTCAGTGGTCAGTGAGTATGTCTTAAAATATTCACTTTTTGCACCTCTATATCTCCGGAAGCTTTCATTGTAAAACTTTCAAACTTTCGCATATGAGGTTATATGAATTTATTCTAATTATGATTTAAATTTCATAATTTTACGGTCGCGGGGAACAAAGTTATGAGGGGGGTAAAAACAGCTCGAATGGCTTCGTGTAAATATACACACTGGGTGCATTGGCCAGGGGGGTTATTATGTAATTCGATTCGAAACGGAAATGTGTTCGAATGTAATGTTGAAAACATACAAATTCGAACAGTTTCCGTTTCGAATCGAATTACATAATAACCCCCAGAACTTGGCCTGGCGCACTGCCGTGCGCCTAGATTACTTTATTGTTTTGAAAATTAGCAAATAAAATATTTTTTTTAATCACATGAAACATGCAAGTTTTTTTCATTTTTATTTTGCGTCTAATTTTAACAAGTTCTATTTAGGAATGCAAAGTGAAAAGTTATAAGACAGAAATGCAAAGATGTTTAAAAGTTTTCAGGAACACCTTGCACACTCATTTTGCAGAAGAACGCAAAGACTTTGCAAAGAGCGCAAATACTTTACAAAGAGTGCAAGGAATTTACAAAGAGGGCAAAGTCTTTGCTTAGTGCAAAGTGAAATTTGCAAAGAATATTGTGGAAGAGAAACACTTATCACTTTGCGAAAAAATGAAATTTGATAAGTGCAAAGTGAAAAGTTGATGTTTTTTTGGAATAGGGCCCAGGTCAATTAAATCGAAATTATTGTTGTGGCCTTAATGTAAACTTTTCATTTGTACTTTAAAAAACTACTAGTAGATGAAAGCTCACAGTTCTCTAGGACAATGGATTGTCTTCTATCTTTTAAATATTTCAGCTGCAAGTACACTTATCCCTCGATTTACACGATAATTTTTTTACACGATTACTTCGATTTTCGTGTAAATTGAGAGATTTATGAAATACCTCGACTTACACGATTTTTTATGTGTTTTGAGTAAACGCTTCTGATATTTTTAACTTTGTTTTTAAGAATAGCATTTATTTTGTTTAATGAATAAAGGTTTATTTTTATGTATTTTGACTAAACGCTTCTGATATTTTAAAAACTAAGTTGAAATACATATATAATTTCTTAAATAAAAAATTACTTTACGAGATTCTGCCTTTATTTTCGATTTACACGATTTTTCATACAAAAATTTAAAGTTTCGTTTTACACGAGGGATAGGTGTATTTGAAATTTAGAAAACATTAACTGTACCAGGAGAAATCGAAAATCAATTTTTATTAAATCCAGTTTAATACAAACGTTTTTTAATGCATGATTAAACTAAAAAATAAAAAAAAATTTACATTAAAAAAATTGTCACGCGTGAGAATGCGTCATCTGGAGCGTGATTAAAAAAATATTTTTTTTTGCTTTGGTGTAAAATGACAAAAAAGAAAAATAAACATTTTTTAAAATTTTTAAACAATTTTGATTTACAGTCACATTATCAATTTATTTGTGCGTGATTTCAAACAACGTTTGACCAACGTAGTAAAAGTTTTCATAATATAAATATACACTTTTTGAATATTTAAAGAATTTTAAATAATGTCGAAAGTGAGTCAAAAGTTGTCACGCGTGAGAGAACGTGAGCGTGAGTAATAATAAATTTTTCTTCGTGAGACTTAGTGATAAAAACGTAAGGGTCCTTAAGGGGCAGGTTTCCGAAGTTTGATTAAAAAAAATCACAACAACCCGTGTTGCCGTTTGGCCACAAAATGGGTAAATTTCCTATAGTGCCATGGTATCGCGTCACAAAACAAAAGCTTAATAATTTATTAATTTTTTTATTATTATTATTTTGCTTTAATAAAAAAAGATAACCATATTAAAAAGACTAAAAAGAAAAAAATATTTTTTTAAATTTTTAAACAATTTAGATTTACTGTCAGTCACCTTATCAATTTATTTGTGCGTGAATTCAAACAACGTTTGGCCACCGTAGTAAAAGTTTTCATAATAAAAATATACACTTTTTGAATATTTAAAAAATTTAAAATAATCTTGAAAGTGAGTTGAATGTTGTCACGCGTGAGACAACGTGAGCGTGAGTAATAAAAATGTTTTCTTTGTAAGATTAAATGGTAACAAGAGGGAAGTTTCCGAAGTTTGATTAAAAAAATCATATCAATCGGTGTTGCCGTTTCGCTGTACTCAATTATGGACACAAAATGGGTAAAATTTCCTCTAGCGCAATTGCGACCAAAACAAAAGCTTATTATTTATTTATTTTTTTTTCTTTAATACACTCGTAAAAAGAAACCATGTTTTTAAAATTTTTGAAAAATTTTGATTTAATGTCACTTTATCAAGTTTTTTGTGTGTGATTTCAAATAACGATTGACCGACCATCATATTAAAGATTTCCAAAATAAAAATTATTATTTAAATTTAAAATTTTTTAAACGCACTAATAATCCCAAATTAATATTTTACTTATTAAGTAAAGTATTTTTTTTATTAATTAAAAATACATTGAAATTGATTATTGAGGGATTTTAGCTGGATCCTATGGGCATTTCACTGTTGCTAATGCAGATCATCAGGGAACCTTTACCCAAAGTTTCTTAGAACAACTATAGTTATTATGTTATAAACTTTCATTTAAACAAATGAGAAGCTCAACAACAAATAACAAAGTTGAAACAAGAACTCAATAATCAACATGTTTTTTCATTCTCTTACTTTATACCATTGCTACATTGGCTGACTTTTTTTCAGCTTCAAAACAACTAATAATAATTATTATTAATTATTAAAAATTTACAGTTCTTGAAAATTTAAAAAATTTAACATAATGTCGAAAGTGAGTGTTAGTTATACCTGATTTACATTAAGCATTTTTTCATGAAATTTCATGAATTTTGTTGCATGCAACTTTTTCTATCTGCTAATTGCAGAGCAATGGAAGATAATTTTATATAAAAAAGAGCGTATAATGAATCTTTGATGCATTTTTGACAATTTTTTTGATATAAGTTGCCCCTCCAGGCCTCTCATTGAAAAATAATAAATTTTCATGCAACTAATTTCATGAAAAAAATGCTTAATGTAAATAAGGTATTAGTCAAAAGTTATCACGTGTGGGTGGACATGAGCGTAAGTAAAACAATTTTTTTTTGTGAGATTTGGTGTTACAATTTTAAAGGACCTTAAAAGGGAGGTTTCCGAAGTTTGATATTAAAAACAATCATTTCAACCAGTGTTGCCATGCCGCTGTAATTAATTGTGACCACAAAATGGATAAAATTTCCTATAGCACAACAAAAGTTTTTTATTTTTATTTTTTTAAACCATTTTAGTTTGAATATTATACAATAATAAAAAAATAAATGATTAATGAAAAAAAGATGTTCAACCTAAGCTGGCTTTTAATTTAACATAAAAATTAAAACTATACTTGTGTCGTGCCGATACCAAAAAAGACAATAAGTACTCAAAAAATTATACATAAGTAAATAGTTTTAATTTTTTATTAACTGTATATAATTATAACTGTAGCATAAATAATTTGTATGCTAGCCGATTATAACATACAAGAGCATTTCGGAAAAACTAAAATATGCTAAAACTAAAAATAAAAAGACACATGCATATCAAGCCCATTGACTCGCTCTCTCTCTCTCATAGTTATAGTATGCTTATAATCAGTATGTTTATACTCAGACTATGAATATTTCATCGGATAAAAAAATATACGCATAATACTCTGGATATTTATTCGTCATTCGCTAGCGTATACAAACATATAGGTATATATGTATATAAAATGAAACATAAAATGTTTGGATGTGCGAGTGGCTATTTGCAAATGTGCTTTATGTGTGCGTAAATAAAATGGCCCCTGGTCAGAGTAATTTTATACTCATGTACATATGTATATGATTGTAGATTCACACAGTCCAAAAATTTTCGTTGTAGTTGTTTGTGCTGCGTAATTTGAAAAAAATGTGCATGAGCATAGTTGTTTAAAGTTTATTTATAGTTATACGTATTCGGTTTAAATTTAATGCGAGTGTTGTTTATAGTTTTAGGTGTACGCATTAATAACTGTTTGATGGCCGACACTCAAAGAGTACTTAAAACGATACTTTAGTTATTATCTAGCAGATACCTTAACTACTACAATAAGCAAATCAATCAGCAGAAGCTTACAAAACGTTTCATCTCAAAACAATAGAATTTTGTAAAACGTTTTATGTTAAATTCAAAACCAATAATTTAACACAAAAAAAAAATAAAAAACCTAATTCAAGGTGTGTTTAACTAGGTGGCAGCTCTACTTCAGCTAATAATTTTTTGCTCTATGGGATTTGTAGCTATAGAATGTCAAAAACTTCGTTCTGATTTGGTTTTAGTACAATTATTTACTAAAAAAAAATACAAAGCTATGGTTGCCATATTTTTGTAGAACAAATCCCTACACAGTCACCTGTATAATTACACCATGACTTAGAGTCTGAACACAATGTAACGAGAATTCATTGCGGTGCGGTTTTTCATACGATTTTGAAGTAAAAACCCGCAGTGCGGAACGGCATAAATTTAAAATCTATTTTATTTTCATTGCGGACTTTCTTATTCTCTCAATTTTTGACTCTATTTCTCTTTCTGATGTTGCCATAGTTTTTGAATAATTGGCGGTGTTCACAACAAAAAACATGATTTTGAAGTTCAAAAATTTTTGTCATAAAATATAAAAGCTTAAAAAATTTATCAAATATATCTGCGAATGTATAAAATTTTAATCATTTTTTGTTTTTAGTTACTGCCATTACAAAATATTTAACAGAATGAGTAAATTTTTCATAAAAATGTATGCACAAAAAAATTAATAAAAATTTAAACAAACAATGACAAGTACTGCCGTTGCCGTCTTCCGTTGTATTATGTTTATTTTTCTCTCCCGCAACGATAAATCGCATCGCACCGCAAACATTGTGTTTAGACTCTTAACTATTGTCTGTAGGTACACATATTTAAAAAAATCAAATTAATAAAATTCTATAATTATTCAAAAAAAAAAAAAAATATAATTTCCTCCAATGGCGATTCGAAAATAATAAAAAAAATACCATAAACCAGCATTTACATACAAATACAAAAAAAAAAAACACTTTCTCACTCAATCTTTTGCTTCATCAATCAATCTTTCAGATTTACGTACATATACACAATCGTACTGTACTCCAAACTATAATAAGGTATGGCTTTGGTGGTTCTAACTCTAGCAAGTTTTCTTACTCCACATGCTTGTTGCTGTTAATTCAGCTTCGCTCTCTGCAAAATTTGACATTTGAGAATTTTGTAACAAAATTTTCAAAGGCATTGAAGAAACATTTGCGTTTTCGTGTAAGTTATTGTTTTGTGCTTTCTTTATTCCCTTTATGCATTTTAATAACTTAAGAATGCGGACACATTGTATGAAATGGTAAAATTATGATGATGCTGATGTGAAGGAGGGAATGTAGGTTGCAGCAGTTGTAGTATTCTACAGTGTTGTAGTGTAAGATGATGTTTGTGTGTGTCCTGGTATTCTTAAGTTATTTAAAGGTATTGACTTGCTAGAATTTATTGTCGCTGGAGAAGTTGGTGTTGGTGTTGTCGTTTTCGCTGTTGTTGTCGTAGTCGTCGTCGCCGCCAACATTTTTGTTGCCGTTGCTGAGGAGTCAGCTGCAACTGTTAGCTGTTGTGATTTAGCTAAAGATTCTTGTATGTATTTACATGTTGAGGGCGACTGGCGTTTGACCATCATGTGCGATGACTTGACGGCAATCCATTCATTTCGAGCCGCATCGAACCATGTTAGGCCCAAATTGTAACGACCATTCAGATTTGCATGCTGACAATGAGAGAACCACCACCCACCCTCATAGTTAGCAGCACAATGCGTTCGTGATATGTCACGATCAACATCGATGGCTGAAAATTGCATGCCCTGTTGATAGTCCAGGGCATCAGAGGCATTGCCACTGTAGCCATCAATGTGCAAACGATAACCATCGGAGCGTGACGATATGTAAAATGTTGTGTAGTCAGCCAACCAGACATTATCATAAATGTCTTGCATAACCACACGCAGGCGTGTGCAATTGTTAAGCGTCAAATGATGCAACTGCTCATTGCCCATCCAAAATTCACCGGCCGGCGAGCCAAAACCATTGGCATAATCTTCCCATGAACGATTGAAATCTGCACTGCCATCGTAACGTTTTTGTATGGTTGTCCAACCATCTGAGGTGCAGTGGGCCATCAAGGGATGACGTTCGACGGCGGGTGCAATAAGGAACAGACCACCGGCCTCACCGGCAGCTGCTGGTGTTACTTCGCTGCAATCCTTGGGGAGTTTTTCAATTATTGACTCAAATTGTGCTTCAACATTTTCCAATTTGGCAACTAAGGACTCAGCATTTTGCATTGGTGTGCTGGTAATATTTGGCTGCTGCTGCTGTGTGATAAATGTTGCATTAATATGATGGTGCAAGAGTTGCTAAAAAAAACATTAAACGGTTTCAAGAAAGAGAAAAAAAATATGTTTGTATTAGTACATGAATATTTGAAGAGAGCTTGTTATCATCTGAGAAATTGTTAAGTAAACTAAAACTGCAAATCAAAAGTTCTCATCTAATTATATTTTTGAAAACAAAAACAAAGCCAACAAAAAACAAATTAGTATTTGTTTTCAATATTAAGCATGTTACAGAGTTCTTATGGAAATTCAGGTTCCAATACAAACTGTATGTAAAAAAAATTACGGAAATTCAGGTTGGTAAATATCATAAAGAAATTTCAAAAGAAAAGTACATGGAATTTTTGAAATTTATTGCATATCTTAGGGATGTTATAAATATAAGTGGAGACTTTTTTCAGGCAACTGAAACAAAAATTAATGTTAAAACAATTGTTTGGTCACGGAATTTTTTACATTTTTAATTTTCATTAAATTGTAATTAATTGTTAGTGTTTATGTGTGTTTTATATAAAAAAATAAATGAATTTGTGTGTATGCAAACATAATTCTAAACAAAAGTCTACACAATTATTTTTCCGTATAGTAATAAATGTAAATTTACAAACGTGAAATTCCGTAAGAACTCCATAACGGACTTTAATCAAGACAGAAAAAACATTTGATTGGCCTGGATAAACTGGCAGCTAGTAAATATTATGTCAGATATTATTGCATAGTTTAAGGGGCTTGCTAAACTTTTAACTAAAATATACTTTTAAAGGCCATTATTACAACTTAAAGTTAGTTAAAAGTAGGATTTTATCGGTCGTATAAAAAGTTGTCCACTAGTACCATTTAACTTCGACCTAATGTAAGGGATTAGTTAAATTCAAGTTTACCTTACTTGGTAAGTTAAATTTAATTTCTAATAATGAACAACTTTTTAAACGTCCGACAAAATCCTACTTTTAACTAACTTTAAGTTATAATAATGGGCATAAGAGCTTTAAAATATTTTAGCACAAACTACAGCATTCGTTAGCGAATTAAAATTTCAAAATACAGTAGTTTTCCGATTTAACGAACCTAATTATTGTCAGGCCTATTCGTTAAAGTGAATTGTTCGTTATATCCAGTACTAAAATAAAATGGAAAAGCGTCCTGCTATTTTATTCAAAACTCAAAGAATATGTACTCGTAGTATTTTTAGTATTTTATTAAAAGAACATATGTACGTGTTTTGTTAAAATATCAGTAAAAGAAAAATTCATAAAGCAATATAATCCAAAAATAATTTATTTAAAAAAAAAAACTAGTCTGGGGGCAAATTACGGCACTCGTTATCGAACGAAATTACGAAATATTTCAATAGAGTTTATATGGAAATATTTCGTAATTTCGTTCGATAACGAGAGCCGTAATTTGCCCCCTGTTTTTTTTTTTTTTTTTTTTGGAATTGATATCTTTCTCTTAATGGCATCTTCTTGAAGCTCTCTGCAAAGCATTTAATTTGAGCTACTAAGTTTTGTTGAGCCCATCTAATACAAATTTAAATATGCTTAATGACATCTTCGTGTTTTATTTTGGGCTCTTGAATTTCAGTTCCATCCAGCTCTTCTTCACTTTCCTTTTCTTCATCGAGTAAAAGGCTATTTTCGATCCATCTATTCAAATTTAAATAAATTTTTTTTATAAATCTGGTCAGCTTGCATTAGACTATCTTCCATAAATTTTGTTATGAATTTCTATTGCTTTGTATTATAAAATGACAACTGCGTTGCATGAGGAACCATTGAAAAAGTTTGTTTTCCACTCTCGGTACCACACCTTACTTTACAGCACTTCTATTGCGACACCCAAAATGATTGTTATCAACATTCCTTAAAAACTTTTCCTTTAATTTTAGGATTGTACTAACGGTGGATTTATGCAGCCCATATTTTTCACATAAAGCTGTAACCCGCAGAGCATTTCGATGATCATCGATAATTTTAACTTTATTCCTTAAGAACAATCAATTTCTTTTATCCATTTTGATGTTCGCAACAAAAATTATTTCACACAATTTTCTCTTATATGATATCAAACAAAACCATCAAAATAAGATAACTAACGGTCCATTTTTATATATATTCGTTCTTAGTAACTTTCTGATTGCAATTATGTTTCTTATTTGAGAAATATATTATTCGACATATTGTCAGAAGTTTATTTTAATTTGAAATTTATTTGCTGGTGGTTCAGCATTGTCTATATACATTTCATTGTTGCTGTAACAAATCATCAGTAGAATAGGCTTAGAAACTACTACGCTTATTTTTCTTGTGATTTTCAAAAATATTATTATTTACGAATTCTCAAATAGTTCTTGAAAGTCTGTGCATAAGATAAGAGGTTTGTGACTACTCAAAATGTGTGGTTGAAGTCTACTGATGATTTGTTACAGCAACAATGAAATGCATATAGACAACGCTGAATCACCAGCAAATAAACTTCAAATTAAAATTATGTTTCTTATTTAATTTTACATTTTTTCGTTATACCGAGCACAAAATAGAACTTTTGATCGTTATATAAGGTACTCAGTAGAAAAAAATTGGATGTTCGTTAAATGCGATGTTCACTAAATTGAATGTTCGTTAAATCGGAAAACTACTGTATTTCAATAAAAAAAAATTTAAATTTTTGTCGACTTCCCATGTCGTAATTTGGTTCCATGTCATATTGAAAATTGCAAAAAATAAAAGCTTGTTAAATTTTTACAAGCAAATCATGTGTATGCAAACCTTGAGAGAACGTGAGAGATTAAAAAAAAAGGAAATAGCTATCAAATAGCAATCACATATAACTAAAATAACATTCACAAAAGTCTAAATTTGAAACTTATTAGAATGGAAGAAATATATATTTGTATAAGCTGTAAATCAATATGGAATTGCATTAAAAAAAAAGAACATATGCGCTTTAGAACGATTTTTTTATCTCAATAAAAAGAATACTTTGTATGCAATTCTGCTGTTTTCTTCTTGTATTTTTCAAATATTAACAGAATTACAAAACAATTCCTGTTCCTATTTTAAAGTAAAAGAAAGTAATTTATATTGCTATTTTATTTTTAAAATTGCAATTTCCTTTTGATTTCATACAACCCACCTTATTGTCCTTGTTGCCATAACCACGATGCTGACGATGCTGCAAGGCTCTTTGTACATCCTCAACCATTGTTTGCAAACGATCCAATTGTGTACGCATTTCACTAACGCCTGATTGCATACGCCGTATGCCATCACGTTCATCTTGCAAACTACTAACACTCACAGCCATTGCCTGCAGTGAACGTGCCACATTCTTGCCCTCTTCACGCACCAAATTCTGTTCAGACATTAGCTGGGCATTGGCAAATTCCAATTTAGAGATTTCGTGACGCAAGTCGGGTAGATTTTTGTCAACTTTTGTTTGTACATTTTCAACATCTTCGAGCAGCTCCAGCATGGACGTGTGTAATTTGTCGAGTGAGGCTATTTGACGTGACAGATTAAAATTGGCATCTGCTATGCGATGTTGTTCAATTTCAATGCTGCGTACACGTTCGGCAATTCGATGATATTTCAATTCATTAAATTGACGTTTCAATTGACGCTGTGACAATTGCAGTTCATGGAGTTGTTGGCGCTGGAAACGGCAGTGGCGTCTTTTGTGGTCAGCCAGTTGAGTAAGTGAAGATGTCTGCAAATAAGTGGAAAGTATACAAAAGGAGAAAAAAATAAGTATTGTGTCTAGTTTGTTTTTTTTTTTTTTTTTTTTTTTTTTTGATGCCATATCAAGATAGTAAACTAAATGTGGCAGTTGTATGAAATACAAAAAAAAAAAAAAAAAAATTAAAAAGTAAACATAATTATTAATTTTTCAGAGAAATTTGTGGTATAATTTTTAATGCATAATTGCAAAACTAGAATTTCATAATGTGCACCCTTATGCAATTTCAAAGCAAAATTTTAAGAAATCGCAGCAACAAAAATTGCAAGTCTGGACGAGGACTAACTTAGTAAGAAAATAAAAGAACATACTGATTATTGAGTTCTTGTTTCAATTATTGATATTAGTTGAACTTCTTTTCAGTACAGGTGAACTATTATTATAGTTTGTTTAAATGCATCCTTGTATATAATCAGTTCTCTTTGCACTACTCCTACGGATGCTGGGAATGCTACTTCATCTACTACCATTGAACCTAGTAGGGAAGGAGATGGCGACATCCTCGGCAATCCGTCTTCGATGTACCTCTCTAGAAAATCGACAATGAAGTTAGGGGATGTAGGATTGACCAAACCTCCCTGCTCTTCTACACGAACGTCTCTATAAAATCTGGATACCATCCACAGAATTTTCGATGAATAGAACTCCAGGTACACAGAAAAAACTAAATTTCGTTTTCAGTAACCAAATTCATTGAATCAGTAAATTTTTTGTGTGAATGCGGACCTACAAAGAAATTTGTAGATTCTGATAACAATTTTGTAAAAATTTAACTGAATATAAAAAACTTATTTTTAGTTAACTTATTATGGCATTAGAGAAAAAAGTTAACTGAAACTCAAAATATTTTTAGTAAAAATTTATTAATAGGAACAGAAAAACATTTTTGCAGATTTTTTTGTATTATTCAGCAAATTTTTTTTTATAATTTACAAACACATTCACTAAAATTTTTCGTATTATCAGAAAATAAATTAACTGAATCAATAACAATTCTAAAAAAAAATTTTTAAAAATTAGTAAAAGTTTTATTTGAAAAAAAAAAAATAACTGAATCAAATGAAAGGTTCAACTATTTTTTTTTTACTTTAAAAAATTGGCTTGTTTTTATGGTTAAGCATTTCGTTCCCGCTTTTGGAACTCGTCAGTAGACTTCAGCCAAAAAAATTTTTTAATTTAGCTAACAAACTCCGTATGTTTATAGTAATACTCTTAATACTATATTGAGAATCACAATATACAAACATAATAAGTTTGAAAACTGCAAACAAAAATCTTTAAAAAAAATTAAAATTTTTTATATCTATAAAATAATTTTAAAAATTCAGACAAATTTTTTTTGCAGTATATAAAAATAAATTTAACTGCAAAAATGAAAAAAAAAATCAGACAAATTTTTTTTGCAGTATATAAAAATAAATTTAACTGAAAATAACATATTTAAATATAGGGTGTTTTTTTTATTGAGGTATAGAACTTTAAGTTGGCATCACTTTTTTAACTGGCGGCCATTTTGTCAGCTGTCAAGTGATTAATATTTAGTTTGGTTTGCCATTTCATCATGAACAGGTTGACAAAAGAACAACGCTTGCAAATTGTGCAAATTTATTTCGAAAATAATGGTTCAGTTCGCGAAGTTTACCGCAAGCTCCGTCGATTTTATGGTCGATATAATCGTCCATCAGAGCAATTAATTCGGTTAACCATGGATCGTTTTCGCACTACGTTTACTCTATGTGATAATACGCATCCGCACAGACGTCGAACAGTGCGCACCGAAGAAACAATTGCCGCTGTAGAGCAAAGTGTTGAAGAGGACCCGAATGAATCGATTCGCCACCGTGCACAGCAATTGGAGCCGACTAACCGACTATTTTGTTCCCGAATTGGATGGCATGAATGTGGATGAGTTGTGGTTCCAACAAGACGGCGCTACATGCCACACAGCGCACGTCACAATCGATTTATTGAAGGAAACATTCGATGAGCGCATAATTTCGCGGAATGGACCTGTCAATTGGCCACCAAGATCGTGTGATTTGACACCATTGGATTATTTTGTTTGGGGATATGTGAAGTCGCTCGTCTACGCCAACAAACCAGAAACGTTAGGGGACTTGGAAGCCAACATTCGTGGCGTTATTGCCAACATACGGCCCCATATGCTCGAAAAAGTGGTTGAAAATTGGACCTGTAGAATTGGCTTTATTCGAGCCAGCCGCGGCGGCCACATGCCCGAAATCATATTTAAACATTAGTGGCATAAAATTATCCTTCCAATAAAGCCAAATTGATGGACATTAAAACGATTCTCTTGTGTTTTATTTCAATTCGAAGTTCTATACCTCTAAAAAAAACACCCTTTATAAAAAAATTAATCTAAAATTTTTTTTTACAAATTTTACTTTATATAGATAATTTTCATTATATACAGTTTTTTTTACATAAAGTAAAATTGGAACAAATAATTTACTGGAACAGTAAAAAATATTTACTGAAACTAAATTATATTTCAAGACACACGTTTGTTTGAAAATTTTTTGAGAATAATTCTTTCTGTGTAGAAAAAACAGTCTTGATTTTTATACGGACGGCTCCAAAACACATGAAGGTGTGGGCTATGGAGACATTTCGGGGGCTTTAGATTTTCGTATTGCAAGGCGATTTCCGGATCAGTGCAGTGTCTTTCAGGCAGAAATCCTTGCTATAAGAGAAGTTGCGAAATGCTTGAGAGTGAATGTCACTTCAACGACTTTGATTAACATATACATCGATAGTCGTGCAGCTATTATGGCCCTCGAATCCCCGCTTCTAAGAACAACAACAGCCCTTGACTGCCGATTATCTCTAAATGAGATGGCAGAGCAGTTTGATATTAGGATCATCTGGATCCTGGGACATAGAGGATTTCAGGGGAACTCTAGGGCTGATGAGCTTTCTAGAATTGGGACAACCTTATAAGTTCCACCGGATTTGGAATGTGTGGGCTTACCCCTACTCTCTTGCAAACTCAGACTTAGGCGCAAGACAGAGGATGAAACAAATAGAAGGTGGGTCACGAGAAATAATTGCGTGATCACAAGGCAGTTATGGACTCACCTAAATTTTGAATAATAGGAAACAAATCTCGATTCTTGTGTCCGTGTTAACCGGACACTGTCTCATACGTAGGCATGCACAAAGGCTAAGGGTTGAACACAATGATTTTTGCCGTAGCTTCTAGGATATCGATGAAGAGGAAATGGTAGAGCATTTTCTTTGTCACTGTCCTGGACTTGCAGGAAAGAGAATGGCTACAATGGGAGCTCTTGAGTTCAGGAAACTTTCTGACATTGCTTGTGTTAAACTTCAACGTATTATTAGCTTTATATTGAGCTCTGATTGGTTCGACGGTGGGGACTCCGTATAAGCAGAGTCTCCGTGGTATCACAATGGACTAAAACGGTCTAAGTGAGTGTGGGTTTCTGAGTGCCACTCCTACCTAACCTAACCTAACTTTGCTTAAATGAAAGTTTAACGTATTATTTATTGTTGTTGTTGATAAGGCTTCCCTGATAATATGCATTAGCAATAGTGAAATGTGCATAGGATCAATTTCAATGTATTTTTAATAGAATCTAACCATTTTCTGTTGTTAATTTTTCTGCAAATAAAAAATGTTTTTGTTATTTCAATAAAAATTCTATTCAAAGTAATGAAGAATTTTTGTGCGTTGTTAGTTAAGCAATATCTAAATGAACTTTGCTGCTGCTTAAGAAAATCATTGGTAGACTTCCGTCAAAGAAAACATTCTTAAGAAAAACTGAAAAAACTGCGTAAACTTATAGAAAAACTCTAAGAATTTTATTCAAAATTACATACACAAACATAATTGGCCAAATTACAAAGTGTTCTATTGAGTTAAATCGTTGAAGCCTAGTGAAATTTTTGTTTGAAAGTCCCTATTTACACTTTGCAAGTCTTATTGCTAAGCTGATTAGTTTATTAGGAGAGAGAGACGGGGGGAAAAGTAACGTTGCTGTTCCCCTCGTCTCTCTCTCCCTGAAACTAATCAGCTTAGCAATAAGACTTACACAGTGTGATTTGGGACAAAGCGAAAAATGTATGTATTAAAATAATTTAAAATATTGTGATTATATGACATAATACAACAACTTTTGAATTGGTTAGATAAGTGAAAAAGCTTTAAATCAAAACTTCACAACAAACTTTTTTATTTGATCCTGAATAAGTTTTTTCGATTACGAAAAATTAATTCTAAATGCTAATTTCAAATTATGTGAAGCAATTTATTTAAGATTTCCATGTGACAAGAGAAGCTCGATTTGTCTGATTAAGAACTGCTGGGTGTAGTCATAAAAACGAGTTACTTTTTTATTTTTCCGGCTTGTTGATATAATTTATATTTAATACACACACAAACTGGTACAATCAGTGGGATACACACTATGATGTATTGATGTTAAAAATTTGATAAACAAATCCTCATAGTATTAAAAATCTTTGCCATAAAAATAATAAGTATCATATAAAATGTTCAATACTTGCATTGTTTGCTTCTCGCTCTGGTGCCAGCGGCTTGGGCCTGGTTTTACCAAAGACTTTAGCTAAAGAAATCGGTTAACTACCCAGCAAAAAAATTTCAAAAAAGGTAATCGAGTTTGGAATTAAGCATTTTTGATGGAAGCACTTCCCTATTGGATTACCAACTTAATGATTTTAACAAGGCGTGAGACTAAAATAATCGATTCTTGAGAAGTACTTACATTTTTTTTATATGTCAACATTTTACGTAATCTATTTCGCCTAAAAAAATCATTCTCTTCATTTAACAACTTGCACGTCATTTTTTTAAATTTTAGGTAATGTGATTTGTAAGTGAGTAATGAAAATTGGCAATCAGAAAAGTAAGTCATTATATGGCAAGTAGTTCTAATGGTAATGTGTAATTTTTTGCTGGGTAGTTCTCTGCTATTTTGCATATTTTATGTTTGTATTTTTTTTCTTGAACACTGTGCAAACTGCACCGTACATTCAAGCACTCTCATTCATTATTGCAGCCTATTTAATTTTTATTTAAGATTTTTTTCACTGATATTTTCATTTAGTTGTGCATTTTTTTTTAAATAGTGTTTGTCTCATTGCTGCGAGTGTGCATTTTCCAGCTAGTCTTTTAACAAATTAATGGTTTCCTATTGTATTGTCATTCGTTGACATATTCAGTTCATTTATAGTGCTTACAGTGTATTCCGTGTATGTTCATTGAGGTTGTTTTTATTAAAAGTATTTTTTTTTTTTATTTGGGCGAGTACTTAGCAAAATGTATTTATTTGTTAAAGCACCCATACATTTTATTCATTTTCGATGTGCTATACAATTTTTTTTTTAATTTTCTGCAGTATTTTTTTATCAAAAGAAATAAATAGCAATTGTACATTCATACATTCGCACATATTAATTATTGGAGGTAATTTTTTTTTGTTGTATTATATTTGTTTTATTTTAATACTCTTTAAATTGGAGATTTTATGGGAATTATAAATAAATTTTTATGTGAAAAAATATTGTGCAAATTTTATCAGATCACCGCTTTGTTATTGATATATTTTGTGGCTTTTGAGCCTGATTGTGAGCACTTTTGTATGCCAAAAAAAAAATTATATATATTTATATATTTTGCATTGTGGTAATCTTATCTTAAAGTTAATCAAATTTGTGGTAATTTATGTACAAATTATTTACATAATATAAAATAAAATATATTTACATAACATAAAAAAAAATATAAAATAAACCAATAAAAAACAAGTAAGAGTGCTACATTCGGCTGTGCCGAATCTTATATACCCTTTACCAAAGTGTTTTTATGTAGGATAGAGATACATGCATAAGCACATACATAAAGTATAAACAAAAAGAAAAAATAATTTGGCCTAGTTACTTTTATGTACAAAAAAAAAAAAATAAATTTACAAACCCTAGAATCATTAAATTAGATTTTTCTGATTCCTTATATTAATCTAGTAGTTCTTAAAAAAATATAGAAAGTGTGTTAACTAAAAAAAGAAAAAAGGATATTAAAAAAAGATGTTTTATTTAGTTACTTTAATATCTAGAAAAAAAGGTCAAAGTTTCCAGCTCTAGAGCTGTGGTTTTTATTTTTATACTTTTCTACAGCAAACTTTTCTTTTCAAAACGTAATATATGTATAATCTATAAAGGAAAAGATAAAAATTAATTAGACTTAGTTACTTTTATATATCACAAAAAGTGTAAGTTACCCAACCCTGAGATCATTCTTTTTGATTTTTCTGATTTCTTACACTAATCTCTTTCTTTTAAGAATTTAAGATATGTTTAATTTATAGAAATAAGGAAAAATTTGTTTTAGTAAGTTACTTTTGTATAAAAATAGTTAAAGTTTTCCAACCCTGGAATCGTCTTTCTAATTTTTTTAATTGTTTTTTTTTTATTTTAAATACCAATTTTTTTTCGCACTCAAGCATAAAACAAGTTTATTTAATAAAAGAAAATAAAAATTAATTTTCGGTAGTTAATTTTTTATATCACAAAGAGTGTAAGTTTCCCAAACCTGGAATCCCCCTTTTTGATTTTTCTGTATTCTTAAAACCCATATTTTTTTTTAAGAATGTAAGATATGTTTAATTTATAGTAAAAAAAGGAAAAATTTGTTTTAGTAAGTTACTTTTGTATTAAAAATAAGGTTTTCCACCCCTGGAAACTTCGTTTTAATTTTTTTTTAATTTGAAATACCAAATTTATTCTTACTGAGGTATAAAATAAGTTTATTTTATAAAAAAAATATAAATTAGTTTTCGGTAGTTAATTTTATATATCACAAAAAGTGTAAGTTTTCCAGCCCTGGAACCATTCTTTTTGATTTTTCAGATTTCGTACAACAATATGTTCCTTTTAAGAATATAGGCTATGTTTAATGTATATAGAAAAAGAAAAAATTTGTTTTAGTAAGTTACTTTTGTATAAGAGAAAAGTTAAAGTTTTCCAACCCTGGAAATGTCTTTTTCATGTATTAAACTTTTTTTTTAATTTTTAATATCAATTTAATGTGTACTGATTATAAAATAAGTTAATTTAATAAAAAAAATAGTAAAACCTAGTTAATTTTATATATTACAAAAAGTTTCCCCACCCTGGATTCATCCTCTTTGATTTTTCCGTTTTGTTACACCAATCTGTTTCTTTTAAGAGTCTAAGATATGTTTAATTTATAGAGAAAAAGAAAAAAATTTGTTTTAGTAAGTTACTTTTTAATTTTTTTAACTTTCTTTTTTAATTTGAAATACCAATTTAATTTGTACTGAAGTATGAAATAAGTTAATTTAATAAAAAAAATATAAAAATTAATTTACTGTAGTCAATTTTTTATATCACAAAAATTTCAAGTTTCCCAACCCTGGAATTATTTTTTTTTTATTTTTCTGATCTTTTAACCTAATCTCTTTCTTCTTCGAATATAAGATATATTTAATTTATAGAAAAAAGGAAAAATTTCTTTTCGTAAATTAATTTTGTGTAAAAAAAACTAAAGTTCTCCAACTCTGGAAACGTCTATTTAATTTTTTTAATTTTTTCTATTTTTTTTTTATTAAGAAATATTAATTTTATTCATAAGTTTATTTAATAATAAAAAAAAATAATAACTAGTTTTCGGTAGTTATTTTGTATGGCAAAATGAAGTTTAAGCTTCCCAGCTCTGAAACCGTATGCTCGATTTTGCTGATTTTCAATACTAATCTTATTTCGACCATTTCTGACACACCAGTCCAAGAACGAAGTCTGTAGCTTTTCTGGGAGCTTCGGAAAACCGATTGCACGTACAGACAGACGGACAGACGGATAGACGGACATCGCTTGTTCGTCTTCCCTATGCATCCAGAATATATATACCCTTTTACAATTTTTTGGTAAAGGGTATAATAAATGATTTTGCCAATTGAAAAAAAAATGATAAAAATCGCCAAAAACGTAAAAAGGCTCAAAACTAAAAAAAAAATCACGAAAACTACAATAAATCGCCAAAATCGAAGAAATGCCAAAAACGCCAAAAACTAAAAAAAAGCCAAAACTTAAGAAACGCTGAAAACGGAAAATCCCAAAAAAAAAACGATATATAATGTCAAAATTGTATGTGTGTTATGTAGGCTAAGGTTCGTATGGTATTACATATCTAGTATCCCTACGGAACCCTTCGTGTGCGAGTCGAAGTCGCACTTTACTGGATTTAGAGAGAGAGAGAGAGAGAGAAAGTAATATAAACCTTTGTTAAACATATTTTCGTTATAAAACTAAAATTTGAGCAACATAAATTGATTTTGTAGATTCTGATTTTATCTCATGAACTTACTATTAAGAAATAAACCGCCGGCTTATACAGAAGACTATTTAAATTTTTCGTCTGCCTATATATATTGAAAACAAACACAACGCACTCAAATATGTTTTTGTTTTCAATATAAATAGACAGACGATTATTTTTACATGTCTTCTTTAAACTGACAGTAAAATTATACATTAAAAAATACACATTTTTAATTCTGAGAAAAAAATATTATTTACTAGAAGAGTGCACAAGCCATGAAAAAGTGCCCAGTATTGTATTTTTTTAACAGCAAATATTGTTGTTTGTAGTGGTAATTGTAATTGACTGTAAAGCAAATATAGAGAATAAGTAAACAAAAAACAAACAAAACCATTGCAAAATAGATAGTTGTGTCAAGTGAACAATATTTTTATTATACACTTCATAGTGCACCATACTTCATTTGACAAACTCTAAATTTCATAAAATATTAAGTGATAACAAAACTTTTAACAAATATATCCAAAGTGAAAGATATTATTTTTATATATTATTTTTTAGAGTGTTAAATTAATAAATTTTTATAATTTAGAACAGTATCTCATGCGAACTAACACGCTCATAGCATCTGTGTTGATTGTTTTTTCTTTTACACATACACATATTTTTACACCAATGATGTCAGTTTCATGGCACAATTGTGCAAACTTAAATCACACACATTCTTATTCTCTTCCATTTAGTCGTCAATGAAACAGCGACGATAACACATGCGCAGCGGGTGTATTAAATTCTTTATAGTTAGATACAGTGAAAGAAAAAAAGTGGTATGCGAAAAATAGTCTATGATTGGTAATGTTTTTTGAGACATTCCATGTATTTTATTTTACAAAACTTTTAAGGAAAGAAATGAATATATATTAAAAAGACATTTTAATTTTTGTTTGGAGCAGTTTCAATAAACTGTATCTAAAATCAAAACTTAAAAGACCAATAACTCGGAAAATATTGGTCGCAGCCAATTTTTTTGTTTAATTTTTTCTTCTTATTTTTCAAGTTTCTATCAGATAAGCTATTTAAAAATGTATTTTTGGTTTTTCTTCACAGTTTCCTATGAAAAGTTTACAGCGCCGTAACTCGGAAAATATGGGTCGCCCGCAACTTTTTTATTTAATTTTTTTTCCTTATTTTTTAATTATCTACCATATAGACTCCTTTTTATATATTTTGAGCTGCTTGACTAAACTGCATTTGTTGCAGATATTTATTTTTTTCGATGTACTTCAGAGACGAATGAGACAGCTTTTCTCACACATACAACTATAGTTTTATTTTTGACACCACTGTTTTACACTAATGTTTTCGTTTTACACTTGCGAAGCGGTATGTAATATTATACTTTGTTTTCGACTCAACAATAACTAATGTCCCAGCTTGACAGATAAGCAAATGCTATTGCATGCTTTTGATAAAAGGGAATAACAATTTTAGTGTTCTCATTAAATCAAGAGCAATAGAAAGAGCGAACAATTCAATAACTTATATTATAAAGATTAAGCAAGCAAATGGCTTGTGCTCATGTCTATTATTCACCCCCTGTTTCTGCAACACAGACGGTCGACTTTAGTATAAAATTTATATCGAAAGCTCTAGTTATTTTTTTTTGGAATGATTTTCATAAAAAAATTTCCAGTCATCTGCGTGCTTTGTGGAAACAGGTGGTTAGTGTGCTCGAAACAGTTCGTTCGCACTAAGTTCGTTATAACCGGTTGTCACTGTATTTGTATATTAATCTTTATATAAGAAAAATTCTCCATGACACCATATAAATCTTTGCATTAGTTCTAGTTTACACAATGCTGAGCTGATTAGTTTGTTAGGAGAGAGAGACGAGGGGAAAAGAAACGTTTCTGTTCTCCTCCTCAATCTCTCCTAACAAACTAATCAGCTTAGCAATAAAACTTGCAATGTGTAAATTAGGACTTACGAATATATATATATATATATATATATATACAGGGTGGGCCAAAAGAAACCAAGGGGTGTAAAAGTTTAATAACTTTTTTGTTTATTAACTTTTTTTTATTTTTTCTTTCAGATTATATAATATACAAAATGGAAATTTTTTTACACTAAGTATGAAAAATGATATCTCTTAAATGACCACCGTTTTCAGCTTCTAAATTTTGCAGTTAAATTTCAAGAGTTGGCCAGAAATGAAATCAACTTTATTGAAAATTTGATTATGAGTGATGAAGCTCATTTTCATTTGAATGGCTTTGTTAATAAGCAGAACTGTAGGTTCTGGGGTTCTCAAAATCCAAGAGCCATTCATCAACGCCAATTGCACCCCATCAGGTGTAGAGTATGGTGTGGGATCACATCTGAAAATGTCATTGGGCCCTACTTCTTCGAGAATGAAGATGGAAGTGCTGTAACCGTAAATGGAGATCGGTATCGGTTTATGATAGAAAATTTTTTACGTCCTGCTCTTGAAAACAGACCTGGTATGTAGTTTCAGCAGGACGGAGCCACTGCCCATACTGCCGAGACACAATGGCACTTTTAAGTCAAATTTTTGGAGAGCGAATAATTTCTCGAAATTCGGAAATTATTTGGCCAGCGCGATCGCCAGATTTGACAGCACCCGACTATTTTCTTTGGGGTTTTTTGAAGGAGCGAGTGTATGTGAACAAGCCAGAGACAATCCTTGAACTCAAGGCAAACATTGTTGCAGAAATTCGAACGCTACAGCCACAAGTTTTGAAAGATGTTATGGAAAATGCTCTAAAAAGAGCCCATCAGTGCGAAGCTGAAAACGGTGGTCATTTAAGAGACATCATTTTTCATACTTAGTGTAAAAAAATTTCCATTTTGTATATTATATAATCTGAAAGAAAAAATAAAAAAAAGTTAATAAACAAAAAAGTTATTAAACTTTTACACCCCTTGGTTTCTTTTGGCCCACCCTGTGTATATATATTGATTTTTTGTCAAAAAAAAAACAACATAAAATAAAAAATACAGCCTAAGTTTCGTTGTGTCTTACAAGGAGTGTAGTCATGCGTCCACAAGGTGAGTGTTTTCGTAAAATATTTTTGATATATGCTCTCAAAATTACTGGTGGCAACAGCAAAATGAGATTTTTCAACAATTCAGTGCATTCCTTGTGGTATTGTGCATAGTAACAAGTAGCCAGTGTTCAAGGAAATTCAGATAGCACAATTGTGTTGATCAAGCACAAGATGTCATTTTGTTTTATGCTCACGTTTGTGTTATCTGATGTTGACTTCAATGACGATGATAATGCTGCTGACGAAATCTGGATGTCTTTAGATGAAAATGCAGAAAAAGAAAATAATGAAAGCATTGAAAATATTTACATGTTTGAGTCTACCAATAACAAGCCAGATAGACCGATTGAACAACTAAACTCCCCAGATATAACATTGTTTCATTCCCGAGTATTGAGCTTGCGACATCATCGTGTTATCAACAAGAAATCATCAACAAAACTCCGCCTGAATATCTTAATAAATATTTTCTAAAAACCCATTATCAATGAGCGTAATAAATAGGGTGGTCAGGAAGTGAGCTGTATAGCTTCGAGCATTAAATGGTGCTACGAATGCCCGATCGTAGTGGGGTGGCTTGTTCACCCGGCGATCAAGGTGGACTGGTCCTACAAATATAGAGTTTCTCTCTTATTTAACTCCATGTACAATGATAAATTCCTGGAACTTAGACCAAATATGCACTTTTCAGACTATTCCGAACCATACTCAATAAATAAAGGATGTATGGACAGTTCAATTAGTCATCGAAATAGTTGGAAAATGGTGAAAGGATTTGTCAACTGAGATCACAAATTATTCAATTGATGAACAAATGATTCATTCCCTTTAATGGGAGGTGTACTGCACGAAAAGTTACTCGTATTAGGTCAAAGCCATGACCAGTTGTATTGCAAATCTGGTATGCGCAACTTTTTATGGTAGTTGACTTCCAAGTTTTTCAGGGAGCTGGAACGTTTAAAAATTTTGTATCAAAGGACAGACATGTATATTTAGATAGATTTTTTTTCAATAATTCCACTACCTATGTCTACCAAAGATCCTGTTGGTAAAATTGAAGGATAGAACAAAAATCTTAAGCACCGTTGCCCGGCCAAGTATCAACAGTTATTAAAAATTAAAACGCTTTTAAAGGTCTGGAGTATTACAGGATTAAAATAAAAACTAAGAAATGTATTGTCGAAGTATTTTTCCTTTTTCCTGATCTAGCGGTATATAACTAACTCTTCAATGGAATACAGAAAATAATGCAAGCTTCTTGGATTACCTAGTCGTAAAGTATAGTACTTTTTACTATCAAAATGGGGATGGGTATAGTGTTAGAGTCTTCTTTGATACTTCTTTGGGATAATTTGTTTAACAAAAAACAAAGACTGCCTCGAGAAATATTGCTTGAAATTTAAATTTATCTAATTACTTTTGTATACATTTTCATTGATTTCAAACTGCATTAAATTTTTGTTTGTTTGTTTTTCAACTAATCATTTTTCTTACATATTTTCATTTGGTTTATTTAATATTTTTTATGCAATGATCTGAATATTTTTAAGGTCAAAACATCGCATTAGATAATAAAACGAATAAAATATTTTTAATATAATTCAAAACATTTTTTACATGTTATGACCGAGATGACACAATTGTGCGATGTCCTTTTCGCAAAAAAAGGACCTTTGAAAACGCTTCTGTAAGCAAACTTTAGCCTAAAACTTAAAGAATTATTTTGATATTGATGATTTAAAGGAATTTATACACAAAATAATGTTCAGGTCTGAAAGGGATATACATATATATATGTATATAGAAAATAAACAAAAAATTCTTGTGCCCGCTATCCTGGAAAACAATATCAACAGCTTAAAGATTTGCGTTGCGAAAAAAGCAACCGGAAATACATTTAATATAACAATTTCTTAGCTTTTATACATTTTTAACCGCCTCTTTCTTATAGACTAACTTCTCTCGCTAGCTTTATAAATCATAAATTTCATGTTTCTAATAATATTTTTATGAATTATATTTGAATATTAAAAATAAAATTTTGGGGCCTTTGTTTTGTAACTTAAAAAAAGAGAGTAAAATATTTCGTTGTATTTCATTTAAAAATTTTTGGTAGCTTATGTTAGAGGGGGAAAAGAAATTAAGCCACCTAAAATGAAAGTACAGCAACAATATGCTTTAATAATACACAATAAATTTCAGTTATTTGTGATTTATGTATTTGTATTTCTGTTGAACATTTTTAGCTTTTAGGAAGGAATAGCTACATAGAATTTTCCTTTACTTTTAATATTAATGTCACAATGATTTGTGCTTTGGAGGGCAGCCGTTTTTGAAAAATGTATGAGAATATCTCAAAACAATACCAGTATGAAAATCCACAAGACTTGTTTTATTTGAACGTTAAAAATATATAAACACATACTTAGTTACACTACAGAATACATTTTTATTTGGGTGCAAGTGGGTGCAAAAATTTATAAATAATTCTTTTACTTTTACGATTATTACTTTTCATAAGTACCATAATGTTACGCTTTCTGAAAATGCCTTAATGTGTAAATGGTAAATGATACACCCAGAAAAAAGATTGGTTGGAAAATGGTTAGTCTAATAAAATATCATTTGCATTAACTATATTTCAGTTCACGCTATCAATTTTCTGTTAATCCAAAAAACAATCCATGTTCATTGCCATAAGGGCATAATTGTAACAAAGATATGATTGTGACCATGATACAATAATACAGGTAACCGCGAAGCGCCAGCTGTTTTGCTTGTTTTCGTGATGTGATCTGCCAAATGGTGTTTATGTTTTACCAACACACGCGCATAGTGCCTATTAAAACTGTACTAATACAAACATGCATTGCAAAGCCAAGAGAAAATGCAAGTACACGTATATTGTTTTCCTCTCTTGTCAATCATAAAACAGCAATAAAAATCACTGTTGTTTTATTTGTTGTACATTTGTTGTATATTCGCGGCTACCTGTATTATTGTATCATGATTGTGACAATACTTAAATTGATTATATCAACCGAGCGTATGCTTTTGTCATGACTAATTAACTGATTAACTGATTAACCCAACCCAATAAAATATTACGAATTGCATTTTACTACCAACTTTTGTATTAGCAACTAAAAAATTGTCGTTCTATATTAAAATTAAAATAAAAACTTTCAATCATTTGCTGCAACTAACTAGAGGTTGAGTTTACTATCATAGTTTATAGCAGCAAATTAAAAAAATAACTTTTGTGACTTTCAAAGATATTATGATTTTTGAATTCTCAAATGGTTTTTGAAAGTCTGTGCATAAGATAACAGGTTTGTGGCTTTTCAAAATGTGTGGTTGTGAAGAAATGTATATAGACATGCTTCACCATTAGGAAATAAATTTCAATTAAAATAAACTTATGACAATATGTCAAATAATAAATTTCTTAAATTGTGTATTTTTATTTGCGTTTATTGTTTATTTTTATTTCAGCAAGGAGGGCCAATTTTTCTTTTACAAGTACCAATTATGATATTGTTTTAATTATATTAACCAAATTTTCGGTAGCAGGAATAACATTTATTTTAAATTCCATACTGTCAACCAATTTTTTCTGGTGCTGCTACTATTGGGTATAGGGTTATAATTAAAATATAGTGGTACCACAAGAAAATTTCTGTCGCTATAGTAGTGTTGTAATAAGCGGCTACTTTTGAATACTCAGTACTACTTGATACTTTTTCAATTGGGTACTCGATACTACTCAATACTTTATATATGTATGTATATGGGAAGTTAAAAATTATTAATTATATTATTATTTTATTGATGATTCAATATGGAAAAACAAAAATTAAATACAAGTATATTGAAATTAATTTATAACAAATGAAAATAAATAAGTTTGAAGATTATTTTTTGTACATAAAAATTTTTTAACGTACTCTTAACACTTCTAATGCATTAATCTCTTAAATTATCTTCTAAATATTTTTTATTAAACATTTTTTTCTCACAATTGATGTTATTACTTAGTCATTGTTGAAATGTAGAAATAAAATCTTACCGACATTGAAAGAATTTAAAATATTTTTCACGTTTGTGAGGACCAGACTTGCTGGTTATATTGTATCACGTGCCTTCCTTCCACTATTCTAAAGAGTCACTTTTTCTGTCCAATAGTATTTGTGAATGACTAAAGTAGTTCAATAATGCATTTTGTAGTACTTTTTTTTGGAGGCTGTTTTCGTATCAAAATAATTCCTAACAGAAATGCTATTTGTTGCACTAACTCCATGAGGTTCAGGGTCATATTTATTTGTATCAAGCTCACAGAGTTGTATAATTCTGATGTATTTTAAAGGAAGACTTTCGCTTGAATACTACAAAATGCAACCTGGAAAGTATTGAGTAGTTACTTTTGCGTATTGAGTACCGGAAAAAACTCCCGGTATTGAGTACTCAGTACTCAGTACTCAAATACTCAATACTTTTACAACACTACGCTATAGCAGAATTCTATGATAGTTGCTGCAACCGCCAAAATTCAATTGGCAACAAATTCGGCTGTCACAACGAATCTGTTTTCTCTCTGTACTTGTGAGGGGAAAAATAAAAATGAAAATTAAAGTAAAGGAAGTAATTGTTTTCGGCCGTGGTGAATTAATTCAAGGCAACAATTTCCCTCTAATAAATACTAAAGAAAAAAAGAGCGGATGCCATTTTTTTGTACGTACTAAATTATTGTATAATATTTTATTTTTTCTTTCAATTTGAATTTGTCTACCAAACCAATGTTATCAATTTTTATAATTCTTATCAACAGCGGTAATCGTTGAATTTTCTTGAATATTGAATTTTCCATTTTGTAAAGTCTCAAGCAGAAACATTCTCGTATTTAACCATGTTTACCAACTGTAGCTGTATGTACATACATATCGAGCCATAACAGCCAAAAAAGCTTAACCGACCAATTTTTCGAACCTTGATTTTTAACAAAAAAAAAAAAAAAAAAAAAAATTAAAAAAAAATCAAGTTTGAAAATTATGCCGCTCATGACATGTATGTGAGTTCATATGTATGTACAGCGAAAAATATTTATCAGCTTTTCCAATTACCGCCGAATAATATTAAAATTTTTATGAATGACTCCGTTATTTTTTATTTTTTTTATAATTGCATTATTTCTCTGCGTCATCGACTTGAACCTAATGTAAATATGACGCCGGCAGAGTAACTGTAAAAAATTCATAATTTTTTTTTGCTGTGGTGAATACGTGTGATGTCCATCAGAGATGGCAAAGTTGGTACAATTGTACTTTTTTGGCACTATTAATATTCGGAAAGTACAATAGTACACCAATGGCTAATTTATTACAAATAAGGAATCTACCTAGTTTCACTCCGCATTTCTTTTCAAACGATTGTTTATGTCAATTTTCACTTATGAACAATGAAATTCATATTCTTCTCACTTGAAAAAAGTCTTGCGAAAGCTAAACGCGACGAGAAACCCATTTGTTATTAAACCAATTATTTTTACAGTGACTCAAGTAAAAAAATGATTTCAAAAATTTTAAATTGTGTGTCTCCAAATCATTTTCTTCTAAATTCGGCTGCTAGAGCACATGCTATTAATTTGTATATTTTAAATTTCAACTTAAAAGCGAATTTGTGAAAACGATTCGGTATCCAAAACAAAGAGGATTATTTTAATAAAGTGAAATAAAAATATGTAATTTGAACTAAAAAAAAAATCTTTTTCTACAATTAAGGTAAAAAAAGTACAATTTTTGAAAGTTGTGGGTACAATTTTAAAGTTCTCAATGCCATCACTGATGTCCATGTTCTGCCCTTTCCAAAGTATTTTGTGGTAGTGCAATAGAGATAGCATATTTACAAATTTTGTTCTGTCTCTTTTGCTTTCTAATGCAAATGCTTGTGGACGGCGAATCTCATGGCAAACATTGCTGCAAAGCCATATGTTTGGTCATCAATGTCAGGGCATGGTCGAAACATGTTACATGAGGGGCCTACTTTATGCATTTGCGATAGCCGACATGATGCTCATAATAAGTTAACGATACCCGACCTACTTCATGACAAATCGGCATTTTTTTATAGCTATGCTATTTATTGCGCGATACAGGAGTTAGGACGTGATTTTCGTAACAAAAATTATCGACAGTTGTAAATTTATTCTTGTTTTGATTTCTTTGTACTTAAAAGCAGAGTATGACAACACAGAAAAAAATATTCCTATAACATAGCGTCTATACTTGACAAAAATTTATCATAACAACTAACAAAACTTCGGCAGAGCTGTTGTCAAATTTTTGTTAATGCAAGCATACATGCGAAGACGTTGTGGTTTTTGTTTATTATGATAAATCATAATTTCTTTGTAGTCGTGAAGAAAGTTTCTCACAATGCCTGCAATATTTCGCTTAATATTTATTAAAAAGATTTTATTTAATAAAAACATCATTATTTTAGATTTTTTCTCAAAAATAATTAAAAATTTTATTTTCCGCAAATAAATTAAAACGTCAAACAGTTTGTTTACGTTTTTTATCAAGACAAATTTATCTGAGCTTGAGCTCTGACAAAATTGTCAAGACACTGCAACAGCACTAATAAATGGAGTCCATACCTGATAAATTTTTCTCTTGATAACGATTTGACTTTTATCATGATAAAAATTTATCAGGTATAGACTCACTGTAATAAACAACTTTATTAACCCCCGACTAAAAAAAGGCGTGTTATTAGTTTGTAGTGTGTGTCTGTGTGTCTGTGTATCTGTGTATCTGTGTGTCTATCCGTGTCCACGTACAGGCCAAACGGCTGGATTGATTTTCATTTAGTTTTTTCTGTTTGAAAGATGACTTGATCGAGAGGGTTCTTAGCTATGTTTGAAGAAAATCGGTTCAGCCACTTAGAAGGTATAACATCTTTTCGGAAAAAAATTATTTGAAAATAAAACTAAAAATCAAATCAATCAAAAATCAATTTAAAAATAAAATATTCCTGGAATAAACAACTTTAATTGAAAGTAAACCAAAAATCAATTAAACATGTTATTGATTCAATTAAACCTTGTAATTAATTAAATTTTTAAACAAAAGTTTAATTGAATTAAAAACATTTTTATTGATTTTTGGTTTTATTTTCAAATAAAGTTGTTTATTATTTATATTTTAATATTTAAACAAAAGTTTATTTGGCTCAAATACATTTTTAATTGATTTTTGGTTTTATTTCAAATAAAATTGTTTATTCCAAAAATATTTTTTTCTGTGAATAAACGAAAGAAATTGTTTGATTTTATTTTGTTTAGTTCTTTGAAGTGGGTGAAATTAAACGACAGACAAAAACAATGAGAAATACTATTCAATTTATTTTTGTATTGTTCTTGCATATGAGCACAAACCTGAGATTAGAGCCGATCGGCTGTAAGGTGGCTAATAGCCGCCGCCGTACACAAGCACTACAGTTAGAAAAGAAAATAATGGGAAATAAATAGAAACGTTTTGAAATATTTCCATCGAATTTGGCATCGTCATATAATATAATTTTATTACATTGCTATTTTTCACATGAAATTTGTTTTAAACGGCTAAGTAGCATAGCTCCCACCGGGTGTCCTAAGACATCTCTCTTTTTTATATTTTTTCGGAACGCAGAGGTCGCCTTTTTAAAGTTATAATTATAACATCAGAATTAACAGTCGATGATGTATCGATGTTTTTAACTCAAAGAGTATTCCATACCAGTATTGACCTACCAGCTATCATTTTCTAGAACCTTATTTTACTAAAGCTCATGGCTAAGCATAAACTTTGTAACATCTTTATTATGAAAATTATATTCAAAAAGAATTTCTTAATCAGACTTAAGTTGAGTTAATTAATTTTTGTTGAATGAAATATTTTTAAATTAATTAATCAAATTACTGAACTTAAGCCTGATTAAGAAATTATTTCTGATTAAAACTCACTACAGTTTAATTAAATCTAAAAATGTCTCTTGAAAATTATATTTAAACCAAAAAAACAAAAAACATCAACCATGTATTTTTCAAGTCATTATATATAAAAAATTTACAATAACATTTAGTTTACTAAATTCAATTTTATTTATATTTTGTGTCTAAAAAATTCACTTTAATATTTTAAATTTATCTAATACATTTAGAAGCAAAAAACAAAAAAGTATGTATTACACTCTAGAGATTAAGATGAGATAAATAAATCATTACATAATACATACATAATAAGAAAAGAAAATTCATTTTTTAACAAAATGACCCCAAAACATATGCTTCTATGAACAGCAAAATAACAACAAAAAAAAGTTTATAAATGTATTACAAAAACGTTAATGCTTGTGGGTGAAAATTTGTTCAACGAAAATTTCATTTTGTACAGAATTTATTAACAATAACAACTGCTTTATGTTTTTGGAAAATACATAAAATATTTAGTATTAAATATTTACAAGCATTATTGTGCAATCCCAAAAGTATGCTAAGCATACAAGCATTTTCTTGCAACCTAAAGTATGCTTTAAATGTAGCTGTTGTGAGTTATAAAATGTCGTCTTTTCCTATGGGTAGTATTAAACCATAAAGTTTATATATATATATATATATATATATATATATATATATATATATATATATATATATATATATATATATATATATATATGTATATATGTATATATATATATATATATATATATATATATATAATTTTTTTACCATAATAACGTCATAACTCCAAAAAAGGAGTTTTTGGTTTAATAATGCAGAATTAATACTTATATCATTCCAAAAAGTAGGCTACAATTTTCGCACATTATTATGAACACCTTTTAAGGGGGTTTATTACAATAAAATCCTACTTTTAACTAACTTTAAGTTGTCATAATGGCGCTAAGAATATTCTAATTTGCGTTACCCCGCCTCTTTTGTCACTTTTTCCTTAATCAGTTTTATTTCTAAGCCAAAAATGATTTGCATAGATTTAATATATTAAGTAGGGATGTAACGAATGTTCGCATTCGCTTTCGCATTCGCAAATTATTCGCTTACTTTTGGTATTCGCATTCGCTTTTGCATTCGCTAAAATATATGCGAATATTTCAAGCGAATAGTAAAGACAAAAAAAAAATTGTACTTTTACGAAAATAGCTTACGATTAACAAACGTCAAAAAACGAAAATTGTTTTAAGCAGCATGAAAAAAATACATATACATACATAGTTACAAGTAAAGCATTCTAATCAAAGCTTTAACATTTTAGCGGGAAACTTTTCTATCAATAAGTGCTCATAAGTATCAAAATTAAATCAATGCTGGATTGTTTGAAAATATTTTTCATTTTTGAAACAGAAAGGGCAGAAAAGGTTTGATTTGCGCGATAATATTTTACACTTAAGACTACCAGTCTGTCGAAACTTTTGAAAAATGTTGAGCACCATTCATTACTTTATACAAAAATTTCAAATGCAAACACTATTAACTATTCCTTGTTTGTTCTAAATTTCACGAGAAACAAATATCACTCATATTATTTCGCATGAAAACTTAAAATTTTGAAGATATATTTCATATGCTTTTCCCAAGAGCAACAGAGTACTACTTCTTCAAAATTTGTTCATGAACAATTCATTCCACTTTCTTTTAATATATATTTTGACACTTCACATTTCACATGAAATATTGAACAGAGTACCAGGCTTTAGGGCCAAAGTACGAATGGCTTGATTGCCTAACATTTTGTAAATTTATTTTTAATTATTATCTATACTAATTTTAATATAAGGCCTAATTTTTTAAAACGCAACGCTTGGCGTTTAC
This sequence comes from Tachina grossa, assembly GCA_949987645.1. NCBI lineage: Eukaryota > Metazoa > Arthropoda > Insecta > Diptera > Tachinidae > Tachina > Tachina grossa. Next base: position 41,017,224 of record OX465278.1, on the reverse strand, counting down.
AAATTTTATATGTATTTTGTTTTTGTAATATTAATTTTTTCCATATAAAATACAAAATGTCAAAGTTGCTTTTTACAAAATTAAGCCCATAATTTCATATATCTTTCTGTTTTAAAAATTTGTATTTTTAGTAAATTAATAAATATTTGCTCAATTCAAGACTCAATTTAAATAAAATACTATATGTAGGGACATCTATGTACATAATACAACTACATGTTCTTGTACAAATTTATTTTTATGTGGTTTTTGAATGTATTGTAATATTTGCATTCGTTTTCGCCTTCGCTTTCGCAAAAATTAAAATGTATTATTCGCTTTCGCATTCGCATTCGCTAAACTAGTATTCGTTTCATCCCTAATATTAAGGTAATGAAATTGTTCAAAGTAAATTACAGGTTAATTTTCGTATATTTTGTCAGCCTTCTGCCAGCTTTTAGCCCAGAGAATTGACATGCTTAAACTAAATTTGCATATATACCAAGCCACTAAAATGCCTGGTTTCTACAAAACTTGTAATAAAATTAAGCAATTTTTTGGCTTGTTCCATTTTCCTGCCGTATTATGATTTGCTTTATAAAAAAAAATAAAATAATCCCACAAGAAACATCAATAAATTAACAGTGATAATAATTTTATCGACACGAAATGCTCTCACATTCGTTGCTGCAGTGAGGCCCAGTTGTTTTACTTCCCACGGAATATCTTATATTTGATTTTAAGTTATATATTTGAAAAAAATTTTAAATGACGGTCGAGCACATGTGAGATTTCGATAAATAATAAATATACATAATTGTACTTTTTATATATGTATGTTAATAATTTTGTTTATGACATACAGAAATTATATTAGGTTTGTTCATTTACTAAAAATTGTTGCGAATTTGTAAAGGGACCCATACACACATACTGCTCATGCTCATGCGATAAGCATGTGTTGGTAAATTTTCAATTTTTGTTAATGTATTTGTCACACAGATAATGCAGTATGCAAAATCAAAACAGTTTTGATTTTGAAATGAACTCATACTGCTGACAGTTTTTCAAATGAATAAAAAATGAATTTATTCATTTTTTCTCATATGTATTTTTTTAAATTTGAAGTTTTACTGAAAAAAAAGAAAGTAAAACAAACATAAAAGGAAATAAAACAAACAAAAAATAAGTTTGGAAAAACATGTATAAAGAAAAAACATTTTTTCTTAATTTCTTGAATTCTACCAATAATTTTTTTTTTTGTTCTCAAGGGCATGTTTATTTTATAAATTTTTATTTTAAATCATGATACAATAATATAAAGGTACAACAACCACATTTGACGTATAAAATTAATTCTGACTTTTGTCCCAATTATTTGATTACTGTTTTTTTGTAAACAGAGAGGAAAGCGTTGCCACACACATATAATGGCAACTTTTATATTAGGAATGCTTTTTGAAATGTGTAATTTGAGTTTAGAAATTGTAGTTAAAAACATATTTTTTTAATGTTAATTGAACATGAGAATAACCAAATCTGTGTGTAATAAGACCTACAAAAGCAATTATTTGATTAATTATTTAATTCAATAGATAACAAAAAAAGCCTCACGGCTTGGGATGAAACTTCGTTCTTAAAAACATCGATATAAAGAAACGCCGTAAATAGAAGCGATACATCGATGTTTTATTAGCTGAATTCACGGTTGTTTCACACATATAAAACACATTCGCATATACTTTGTGCGCAAATTTATTGCTGGTTTACATCAAGCACAACACACATACTGCGACATTTGCTCTTAAATTTGTTCTTGTTTCTTTGCAAAGTAACAGCAAGCATTGTTGTCGCCGAGATCTGGTTGGCTGTTCTGCTCTCGTCGGTGTGAAAATACAAAAAGCTTATTTATAAAAGTTTGCACATTGTGCATATGGCTTGGACGTAGCTGAACAAGAGTTAATGCTTTGTTGATATATGCAACAAACACTGTTCTTCTTTTTTTTTTTGCTAAGGACATGGTCTATGATTGGACTAGGAACATGTAATTACCACATTTCTCCTTAAAGTGGACCACGTGGTCTAATAGTGTCCTTAAGAATGCTACAACCCGTTAACAATTTCATCCGAATAATATAAGGCAGCTACGTTCTAACACACATACTCTAATATATGTATTTAAGATAAACAGCTTTGTTATTGTTTCTTTGCAAAGACCAAAGATCGAATTACGAAATATTTCCATATAAATTCTATTGAAATATTTCGTAATTACGTTCGATAACGATTGCCGCGATTTGCCCTCTGCTTGGATGTTGTGCTCTCGTCAGTGTGAAAACATAAAAGGTCTTTTGTAAAACTTTGCACATAGTGCGTTTAGCTTGGACGCAGTTGATGTAAGGCAATACACCAGAGAGTATAAAGACAAAGTTCCGCCTTGATTCAGTTGGAAATTTCCTTCTTGTTGTATCTTGCTTGCTGCCGTTGTTGGTGCTGCTGTAACTTATTTGCTGTGTATTTTTTATAAATTTATGAAATAATTAAAATATTTTCCATTATTTTTAATTTAATAAACAAGAAAGTCAAAAAATTAATAAAAAAAAACTCGGTTTTCATAAATTAATAAGTCCTCGTCCAGACTTGCAATTTTTGTTGCCGCAATTTCTTAAAATTCTGCTCTCAAATTGCATAAGTGTCCACATTATGAAATTCTAATATTGCAATTATGCATTAAAAAAATTATTTTCACCACAAATTTCCTTGAAAAATTAATATTTCTATTTATTTTTTGTTATATTTTTTTTTGTTTTTCATACAACTGAAGAAATAAAATTATAAAAAAAAAAAATACAACTAACAACTTGAAATTAACAATTACGAATTTCAATTGAAAAGAGAATTGCCGAGCACATGAAACTGTGTACCACTCCCCAATATTCTCACCTCTCTCACCAATGAACTCAAGAATTGCTGCAACAAAAATTGCAAGTCTGGACAGGGACTAAGGTAGCATTAATTTTGAGAGTAAAAAATAATCGGGTCAAACGTCAGAAGGTTAATATGGCGACGAAAAGAGAGAACGGTTTTACCTTTATAACTATTATTGTATCATGTTTTAAATGATGATTGATAAGTTTCTGGTAAAATATCAATCACACACTTATACCAAGGGTTCATTGGCAGTAGCTGCAAGCATTATGTGTGTATGGGCCCCTTAAGAATTATTACTGGAAAGTGTTCACTAACTCAAAAAGTTTGCGTCAGAAGAGAGAAAAAATTGAGAGACAAAAAAATCCTACAAATTATTACTAGTAAAATTGTGTATTTTGTTGTCAAATTAATTATAGGTAAAAAAGGAAAACTGAAAATTGTGTATTTCTTTGTTAAAAAAACATGTATGCATATGAAAAAAGAAAACATATTTTCTTAATTTATTGTTTTTCTTTCATTAAGCCACATAAATTAAGTTTTAATGGCAAATAATTTTGTTCGTTTCTCTTCAAGGCGTATTTAACCAGGTGGCAGCTCTACTTCAGCTGATAGAATGTAAAAAACTTCGTTTTGTTTTGGTTTTAGTACAATTATTTTTGTGCTTTTGACATTCTTCGGTTCTGTACACAGCTATGGTTGCCGTATTTTTTCTTTACAAAAACTTACGCAGTCACCTGTATAACAACACCATGTTTCTCATATATGATCAGAGATGGAAATTCGAATTTTTGTATTTGTTAATGGAAAAAAATTCAAAAATTATGAAAAAGGCATAAAAACAGTAAAAATACAAGAAACGGTATAAAGAATTTCTTATTAAATGTCAATTTCTACAGAAATTGCAATTTAAAATATTTTCAAACAAAATACTTCAGAAAAATTACAATTGTACTATGATTTCCATCCATGTTTCTGATATGAATAAAATTTTCTTGCAAGTTTTTACAAGTAAAGCGTTCATTTACTTTTGATGTGTAAACATGTATACGCTAGGGGGTAAAAATCTTTTGACTTTGATTTCTTTGCTGAGATTTCTTTGCATTTTCAAATCGGTGTGAGCTATGTATGAGTGTTTTAGGCCTAATAAATCAGTCAAAGTTTAAACGCTGGTTTAATTAAACTAAACCTTTATTTATTTGTAGTTTAAACTAAACAGGAGTAAATCAGTCAACCATGCTTTATGTGTAGTTAAAAAAATAATATTGTGGCAGCACTAGAATAAATGTTAAAAAATAGCTGTTTTGCAGCAGGCTATCAATTCTCTGTACAATCAAAGAGACAAAAAAGTTAAGAAAATTTCAATTATATTTCGCCAAATTGTACCAAGAAAGGAATTATGTTTATGATTGGCGAAGTAGAATAGTATAAAAGAATACTAGAGTGTAAGAAAACAGGTCGAACAAGATCTGAAGAAAAAGTGGAGGCTGGGAAAAAAGTTGAAAGCTCGTTCAATGCAAAACATATGGTCTGTAAGTAATAAAATCATATTGCCTGTATTGGTAGTTTAAACGCCCAATTTTATGCGTTTACAGATGGTTTAAATACTGTATTGACTTATAGGTTTGCTAGTTTAATCACATTTCAAACCAAAAATGGAGATTAACTTGCACTGATTTATTAGCCCTTAGTGTTTGAAAGAAGCAATACCAAGCAGAGAAACAAGTCGACCGGCTCGAAGCCGACGGTGCGCCGCCGCCGGTTATTTTTCTGTATATTTCCGTACACCAAAGGTGAAAATTAACCGTAAGAGCTACGGACTTGAAATTTGGACAAAGTGTGTAGACATTTGGCCACTACAACAACAAATACATGAGAGTTAAAAACTAAAGGGTGTTCCAAGACGAGCAACGAAAAATGTTAAAATCCCATGTAATATACATAATAATATATATATATATATATAATATATACACTTGAAATTTTAGAAGTTAGTGTATTTTTATACAGACTACAACAATTAACACCAAATTTTAAAAATTTAAATCAATGGGTGTTCCATCAGTTAATGCAATTTTGACTTTGTAATTTTGACAACTTGCTGTATCTTGGAAACCGTAAGAGCAAAACTCTTGAAATTTTCAAAAACGGTAAAACTAAAAAATCAAAAAAATATAAAATCGCCAAATATAAAAAAATCGCCAAAAACAAAAAAAAATCGCCGAAACGAAAAAAGCACCAAATTAAAAAAAATCTCTAGGACTAAAATAAATAGCGAAAACCCGGAAAAATCGCCAAAATGAAAAAAATCCTTAAACAAAAAAATCGCCAATATGAAAAAATCGCCTAAATAAAAAAACCCCAAAAACAGAAAAAAATCGAAAAAATGAAAAAAACCCAAAAAAACAGAAAAAAATCGCCAAAATGAAAAAATCGCCAAAATGAAAAAAATTGCGAAAATTAAAAAAAACCCAAAATGAGAAAAAAACGCCATATCGAGAAAAAAGCGATAAAACTGAAAAAAATCGTTTAAACTGAAAAAACTTAAAAAAGGAAGAAAGCTAAATCAAAAAAATATGATCAAAACCGAATGTGCGCGAGTCAAAGTCGCACTTTACTGAATTTATTTTAATTGCAATGCGTACACAACAACAAGAACAGCAACAACTAAACGATGAACAACAGGAATTAAAAATTAAAAAAAAACGAAAGGCATTTACCATAGATGAGCACTGCAGTACCACTAAAGTTTCAGTAAAAACAATAAAAAATGTTGTAACAAGTAAATTTTTACTGATTACTAAAATTTTTTTCTACAATTTTTATAAATTGCCTAAATGATTTGTTATATGATGAGGTGCATTGAATTTTCAGTAATCAGTAATGCCCGTATTCATAATGAAATTCTACCAAGTGGCTAAATGTTTTTCATACAAAAGTTTCAAAATTTGAATGAAAAATCTTTGCCACTTGCTACAATTTTATTATGATTACGGCCCTATGATTTTACTGGTAATGCAAATTAAATTTCATTAGCAGTAAAAATTTACTGAATTTTTTTTTGGTAATCAGTAAATTTACTGCTTACTGCAATTTTGAATGCAGTACATATACATATACTTCAGTGTGCTCATTTACTAACCAAATAAGTTTAATAAAACAAACAAAAACCAACAAATTCATATGTATTTACAATATTGAAAGTTTTGATACTTTTAATTAATTACTTTCAAAAAATATACTAAAAGCATAAGTACTTCCAACTTAAAAAAAAATTTTCATTAGTAGATGTTTACACATCTCCTCTGTGATCGGACTTACATTGTTTTTTTTCATATTTAGGACAGTAATTTTGTAAATTTCAGCTTTACTCTCTCGTTGCTAGTTTCTGCTGGGAAAGTAATTGAACAAACCTTATTAAAACCAACAAAATGTTGTTGACATTAGAGGCCAAAAATAAGTAAGTTCTCAAATTCACAGGAATGTATTTAATAATTATAATATTTTATGATTGACACTGTTGTTATGCCCTTCATCAAAAATGGTAAAGGGTATATATAGGTTTGTCATTCTGTTTGTAATTTCCACAATATGAAAATGGGACTCATAACGTATATATATATATTCTGGGTCTTTATGAATACGGAAGACTAATAAGCGATGTCCATCCGTCCGTCAGTCCATCTGATGTACGTGAAATCGGTTTTCCGAAGTTCATAGAAATGCTAGATACTTCGGTCTTAAATTTTTATGTCAGAAATGCTCCAAGATAGATTGGTATTGAAAATTAGAAAAATCGATCCAACGGTTTCAGAGCTGGAAAACTTAAACTTGATTTTGCCATTTTTTATTTTTTTTTAATTAACTTATTTTATGTTTCAGTACGAATAAAATTGGCACTAAAAATTAAATAATATAAAAAAAATCATAAAGACGTTTCCAGGGTTCGAAAATTTTAAATTTTTTGTTATTTAGGAATAACCTACTAGAACTAATCTTTCCTTTTTCTCTAAAAATTAAACATATCTTTCATTTCTAAAAGAAATAAACTGGTGTAAAAAATCAGAGAAATCTAAAAGCATGCTTTCCAGGGTTGGAAAGCTCACACTTTTTGTGATAAACAAAAGTTACTAGGTCTAATTAAATTTTTTCTTTTCCTTTATAATTTATATATATTTTATGTTTTGGAAAGAACCGTTTTGTATTGAAAATAATAAGAATTAAAACCACAGCTCCAGAGCTGGAAAATTTGAACTTTTTTTTTTGATATTAAAGTAACTAAATAAAACTAATTTTTTCCTTATTTCATTTTTTCTTTGTTCACTGAAAATATTTTATGTATTTTTTAAGAGCTAGATTAGGACAAAGAGTCAGCAAAATCTAAAAGGCTGATTTCAGGATTGGATTTTTTTTTTGTATAGAAAAGTAGCTTGGTCAAACAAATTTTTTCTTTTTGATTACAAATCAAATATACTTTTTGTTTTAGGAGGAACTAAGGTCCAACTAAAAAAATGAAATAAATTCCAATAAAATTAAAGAATTTTTAATTGGGCTTTATTTCATTAATTTGAGGCTTTATTTCATCTTGAGTTTGGTTGGGCCGGGCCTTATTTCAGTTTTTCTAAGCCTTGTTTCATCTGGAGTTAGGATTGATTGGGCTTTATTTCATTTATATTGGGTGTTTTTTTATAAACTTTTTCTGGTATATAAAACTAATTAAATAAAACTAATTTTTTCCTTGGTAATAAAGTACAGTTTAACCTCGTTTATCCGGGTCGCACGAGACCGGACCTAGCACGGATAATCGAAAAACATGATTAATAGATGTTATATAAAAGTATAAAGTGTACATATTATTGTAAATAAAACATAAAATTTTAGTTTGTATTAAAACAGTAAATCTAATTTTTTACACGGATAATAGATGTATAGCACGGTTAATAGATGTATATAAAATGGAAGCATGGATAATATAGGTAAAAGCACAATTCATGGGGGTTAAGGAACAAAGTGACAGCATGTCGGATAACAGATGTAGACGGTTGATAGAGGCCCGGATAATCGAGGTTCAACTGTATATTCTATATTTTCGAATTTTAGGAAGTAATAAATTAGTATTAAAGACCAGAAAAATCAAAATTATGTTTTCAGGGTTGGGAATTAAAAAAAAATTTTGGGTAAGATAATAACCAAAAATAATTTTTATATGAATTAAAAATATTTCATGTTTGGGAATGTGAAGGGTATATAAGATTCCGCAAAGCCGGTAAGGTATTTTGTTTAATAAATACATATTCGTTAATTTGGCCTTATAAAATTTATAATAGAATATTAGCCTTCTTATTCATACAAATTATTTTTGATTTATAAAAGGTTTATAAAACTATTTTATATATAAAGTTAGTTTTTAGTTAATCTTAATTATTATTCGAACTCCATTTGTGAGCTTACAATACAAAAAAGCTTTCAGCAAATTGAAATACGATGAATCAAAACAATTCACATATTCCATTTGCAATAAAATGCTAAGTATATAAAGCAGAAATCTACATCAACTGACACCACACACAGTGGATCAAACACAAAAGAACGCTGATGATGAAGGTTTAGTGGCCTTCGAAAACGGCTGGCTGTTCCGTTCAACTATGTGTTGTTAGTCAGAATATTTACAACAGACTTTGGTGTTATTTGCTCATTAATAATTATCACATGTAAATTGGCTTAAAACGCGATACGAACTGTAGCCCGTTCAAATCACAAATATATAAAGTTAGTTCGTTTAACCTTTTATAAGACGCTAATAAAGATTTATTAATAAAGCAATTAATGATTAAACTAATAGAATAGAATAATAGAATACTATTTTGTAGTTCAGTTAATAACAAAACAAAAGCCTTATAAAGGCTGTCCCAACAAGAACGCAAGATTTTAATTTTAAATAAAACACAGATATTTAAAAAAAAATCGTGAAACTTTATTATATCGTAAAGTAGACAAAATGAGGTTATGTGTGGAGCAACAAATCAGGCAGATGGCCGCCGCGGCTTTGCTGGCACACACGCGATCTTTTAATGAAATTTTCAATGGCCGTTTTGCATAAATGCTGTGGTATTTTATTAATGCAGCGTCCAATTTCCTCTTTTAAGGCTTGAGTCATCGTCGGCTTATTTGCGTAAGCCATCGACTTCAAAAAAACCCAAAAAAAGTCTAATGGTGTTAAATCGCACGATCTAGGCAGCCAATTCTGGTCTCCAAAACGTGAAATAACACGACCGGGAAATGACTGATGTAGCAATTGAGTTGTTTCTCTATCTGTATGACATGTGGCGCCGTCCTGTTAAAACCACATGCCCTCCACATTCATTTCTTGAATTCTACACACAAAGAAAAGATATGGTTGTACAATGGTTGAGAAAACAATATTATGTTCTCTGACACAAATGTGTGGTCTTCGAAAACTAGTTATTGTTATTTTAAACATTTATTTCGTTACAATGAACAGAGTAATGTTTGAATTCAATAATTATATTTTCACATGCATATAAAAGTGTGATATGGTTAAAGTTTAAAAATATAGTTTTGTTAAAAATTTATGACTACAACGTAATTTGTATTATTATTTAAAAATAATATGATGTAAATAACAATATAATGTTTTCCAAAACCATACTATGTTAAGTTAAAAAAAATCTTTTTCAGAAACATCTGTCAGTTCAGTATTTCGTTTGTAAGCTATCGGTAGTGTTAAATAAATGAATAAATAAATAAAGTATAAACAAAAGGGTAGATCGATATAAATATATAATATATATATATATATATATATATATATATATATATATATATATATATATATATATATATATATATATATATAATATATCATAAGCATTTGTGTATATTTTTATACAGACATGGCTGTATGTCGTGTAAGTATACATTTCTATATACACAATTCATTTCAACAATATTCATTTATTTTTATTTCGAATTTAACGCACAGCTGTTTCTACAATAAATATATGATTAAAAAATAAAATAGTATTATTATATTAAATAATACTGCTGTCGTATTTAACAATATTAATATAATATTAAACATGGTATGGTGAGTCTCAATTATATTTTAGTCACATTTAACAATAGTGTTGTCATATTTACAATACCAAGATTATAATATAATTAACTCAGATAATATTACAATTAACTCAGATAATATTATAATTAACTCAGATAATATTATAATTAAAGTTTTTTTGTATTAACAATAATATGATTTGACTCCAACCATATAATTCAATCATAGTGTGTTGCTGTTAGATTATGGTTACCTCAACCACATTTTTTCTTTGTGTGTAGGCACGAAAAAACTGGTTATCATTTCACGATACCGAACACCATTGACTGTTTGCGCTTGACTTGCGTTTGAGCGACATCATCACGTACAGCTGCGACATTTTCGGTCGATCGACCTGGTCGAAGGCGTGTTGTTGTCTTTACATCACTAACAGACCCAGTTTCGACAAATTTATCCATTAATCTCTTTACAGTTGACTCTTTTGGAGCATTATTGCGACCCCAAATTGATTGCAAATTTGCGAACTGTAGCCGCAAAACTTTCACCATTTTGGTAAAATAATTTCACAATGAGAATGCGTTGTTCATTCGTGTAGCGCTTCATTTTTACTAACCTCGCACCTTCTACTAGCAAACAATAACAATTGTTCAAATGTCAAACAATGACACTTCGAATGGCGCCAAATTTAAATCTTACGTTTTTGTTGGGACACCCTTTATGAACTAAGCCAATGCAAGTACACTTATTCAATGTGCCTTGAAATAGTGTAAATAAACATCAGCTGATGAGCATCTGGCTAAAATGCTCATCAACTGATAATTATTTTCGTTGAAACATTTTGTTGACACCGTTAAACTGGCAGCATTAGTGCTGGGATCACAAGTGCAAAAATATAATTTTAAAAAGTAAAACAATTGGATCCTGCCTGCTACAAAACGTAATGCGGGTAGTTAACTTGGATTCAAAAAATATTGAGATTCTGTTTAACAGCAGTAAAGTTTACTTTATTTTAATTTTGTCTTCTATGCTCAATCTTAATTCGATCTTTTGCTGCTCCCTTTTAAATTATTATTTTTTGCACACGGACTTTTGTGATTTTTTAATTACAATTTTGTTTAATAAAATCAAAAAATTATTAAAAGCAGCTCAGGTTTGTGTGTTACAGACACCAAAGTAAATATTTTATTTTTTGTATTTTTCTGCAGTAAGGTTTGCAACATTGTATGGTGTAGTGCTTTTAATTTATGGTTTACACTTAAAAACAGAACGTGAGAACTGGAAAATAAAAATTTTATGTTTTTATATAGCTGGCCCAATTAGTTTTTTTTTTCTTAAGTTTCCATATTTACTTCATTGAAGTGTTCCCCTTATTTTTTATATATTCTGCCATTCGCTTTAATTTATATATGAAGAGATATTTTTTTTTTTTGTATGGTTTCTGTTTACCAATTTTTATTAATTTAATTTTTTTTAGTGCAGCTTACTAAACATCTGTTTCTGGTGATTTTGTTTTTTTCTCAATAATCGTAATTTTTTGTTTTTTCTGTGTCAAAAAAAAAAAAACGTGGTTTGAAAAATACTCGTTGAAAAAGAAGTTCGCAGTTGTACAAAAAAATATTAAATTAAATGAAATGTAATGCAACCCAGCAAAATATTTAGGAACTTTTAAACTTCATTGCTTTTATATGAATTTAAATTAAAAGCTATTTGAGTTGAGGTTGAAGAAGGTCGTGATGAAAGTTCGATTTCTGAAAGAAACTATTTGCTGTTATTAAGCCGTAATTGAAAATAAATGAATAAAACTAAACATATCTCTAGCTGAGAGCTTTTGTATAGCTTTTCAGCATTGGCAATGGAAGTTGTGGGGCCCCTCTCGATAGACATTTTAAAGCCTTCTTCATAAGAATGAGAACGACTCCGCTTTAATGGAAATAACCAAAACCCAATTTTATTTTCAGTTATTCGATTTTTGTTTATAAAATGTAGTGCGGATTAATGAAATTTGTTACAGTTAATCGTACTGCTGAAAATCAGTAAATGTCTAGCCACTTGCATTGACAATATAATAGAAAAATATAATAAAGTACGTAAGAGCGAAGAGGACAAATACATTTTACCATTTAATTTTTTAACGGACAAAACAGGCAAAATTTTTTCAGCCTTAAGTTATGCAATCGATTTCTAATAAATAAATTTGTAGTTGTTTGTTTTTTCACTGAAGCGAAGTAAGTTGCATACAAAACGTAAGGCCCAACTATAATATGAATAAGCTGGCTTAAGCTAATGTCAGAATTGAACGATAAGTCTGTCAAATGCTTAAACAATTCAGATGTGACTTTTAGGTGGCCATAATGCACTTACATGCACTTAAGTATTCTTTAGCCACAGCTGCACATCTAGGTATTGTCAATAATTTTGTAGTAATTTTGTTTCTTCTAATAACTCCTAAATGAATGCAATTCAATCAAACTAACTTGAAAGAATGTCCTAATCTATTAAAAATTCACATATAAATATATCCATCACCTTATTACTTGTTTTATTTGTTTTGCCTACTAAAAAGTACAACAGTGAATATACATAATTAAATACATGTGGATGTGTGTATATGTGTATTGTAAAACAAACAATGAAAATAAAAGTTTTGCTTTATTTTCCGAGTTTAAAATAAGAAACAATAAAAAAATATTTTAAATCGATGAATATTTTCTGCTGCTGCTTGTTTGAGTTTAAAAAATGCACAAACAGTTGTTTCCTTACGGAATGTGCGTTCAGTTTGGCACTTTACTTAACCAAATGACATTTGACGAAACTTGACGAAAAGTTTGTTAAGTACATTATAGTTTGCCCCATACGTTTTATATGTAACCGCACAGTTGCTTAAGCTAGCTTATTCATATTATAGTTGGGCCTGTAGTTGTGGGCTTGCTTTTGGTTTTCAATAATCCGATTTTTTCAGTAAAGCGTGTTGCGCTAAAGCCGATTCGAGTGAAAACATTCAATGGGCAAGTCAGTCTTATTGGAAATTAAAGTAAAATAAGAAAACTTGTTTTTATTTCCAATAAAAGTATTCGATGGAATCTCTAAACATAGAAGTTTTTTGTCTGACTAAAACAGTCATAAAAAAGAAGAGAGGCGTCTAAGGATGCCCGGTTATAGCTATGCTGCTAAGTTATATAAAACGAATTTTATGTGTCAAATAACAATGCAATAAAATTATATTAAATAATGATTTCAAATTTTCTATGAAATTAATGTATTCTTTGTGGCCAATGGCGGCTGTTAGCCGGCTTATAGCCGATCGGCTCCAACCTTTGGTTTGTGCTCATGTACAAAAACAAATTGGGCAATGGTTCTCATTGTTTTTGTTTTGTTTTGTTTTTGTTTCACTCACTTCAAGGAACGAAACAAAACAAAATCAAGTCATATGTTTCGTTTATTTTCGTACTCTACTTTTAAGTACAAAGGAATCAAAATAATAATAAATTTATGGCCTATTTCCCAACTGCGAAAAAAACTTTCGTCTTACAATTTATATTGAAAACAACAATAAAATAGAAAAATTTGTTTTTGTGTTCAACATAAATTGTAAGTCTTAAGTTTTCTTTCGAAGTGGGGAAATAGGCCATTGTAACTGCAATAGTGTCGATTATTTTTGTTGCGAAAATCACGCCCTAACTCCTCTTACGCGCAATAAATAGCACAGCTATAAAAATCATGTTATTATATGAATTAAATTGTTTACTGGGTAAAATATTGTAATATAAAAACTGCTTTGTAACTTTAAACTTGTTATAGAGTATGACACGTTTTTGACATGCTAAAGTAATTGTGGTAGATTTGTAGTTATAATTGTTTTTAAATTGAATGGAGTTTTTTTTTTGGCTTAAGAACAAATAACAAATGCTTAAATTTACAAAAAAATATATATATATATATATATATATATATATATATATATATATATATATATATATATATATATAATTAATGTCAATAATGAAATGAGAAGTGCACAATAGGTTCATGATATATGAAGTTAAGGGAAGCTTTCTGTAGATAAAAAATTTAAGAAAAACAAAAACCATTCAGTCAAATGGTTCCTATTTTTTCTATTTTTTTTTTTTTTTTTTTTTTTTTTTGCTTCAAACATAATTTTCTTAATAAGCATGCTACATGAATGCCGTAATTCAGTAAAAAAAAAGTATAGTAAGTTTTCAATTGAAGAAAATCTAGTACTTACAAGATTTCAAGCGAAATCTAGTACATTTTCCATAAAAAACAAAATCTACTCCATCACTAGATTTTGTCTAAATCTAGTTAAAATATATTAAAACTTAGTCATGCATTCAAATTTGTACTAAAAGGTACGCCTCTCTACTAAAAAATGGTGTGTGAATTAGATAAAATGCTGTTGTTAGATTATAGTTGAGAAAATTTTCAGGTAATGGGTTGTGTTTTACAGAATGCCAAAAACAACTTAGTGTAAACGTTATAGATTTCCATAAAGATCCAAATTAAAATTTAGCTAAATTTTGTGCAGGTGTAAAGACCATATTTACATTGTCTCGAAATCTAGCTATTACGTGTTTTCGAACTACATCTTGCTGCTTTTTACTAGAGTTCCCATACAAAATATAATCTAAAATCTAATAATGGGTGTTTTTTTATTGAGGTATAGAACTTTAAGTTGGCATCACTTTTTTAACTGGCGGCCATTTTGTCAGCTGTCAAGTGATTAATATTTAGTTTGGTTTGCCATTTTATCATGAACAGGTTGACAAAAGAACAACGCTTGCAAATCGTGCAAATTTATTTCGAAAATAATGGTTCAGTTCGCGAAGTTTACCGCAAGCTTCGTCCATTTTATGGTCGACATAATCGTCCATCAGAGCAATTAATTCGGTTAACCATGGATCGTTTTCGCACTACGTTTACTCTATGTGATAATGCGCATCCGCAGAGACGTCGAACAGTGCGCACCGAAGAAACAATTGCCGCTGTAGAGCAAAGTGTTGAAGAGGACCCGAATGAATCGATTCGCCACCGTGCACAGCAATTGGAGCTTTGTCCATCAACTTTATGGAAGATTTTGCGCAAAGATCTTGGCTTGCGACCTTACAAGATCCAGCTTGTGCAAGAATTAAAGCCGCGAGACCATGCAATGCGTCGTGATTTTGGTGTATGGGCCGAAAATGAGATTGATCTCGATGCTGATTTTCATAGCAAAATTTTGTTCAGTGATGAGGCTCATTTTTGGTTGAATGGCTACGTCAACAAGCAAAATTGCCGCATTTGGAGTGAAGAGAATCCACATGAGACCCTTGAGACGCCATTACATCCACAAAAACTGACTGTTTGGTGTGCTCTATGGGCTGGTGGAGTCATTGGGCCATACTTCTTCCGAAATAATGCTGGAGAGTCAGTTACCGTTAATGGAGACCGGTATAGAGCCATGATAACCGACTATTTTGTTCCCGAATTGGATGGCATGAATGTGGATGAGTTGTGGTTCCAACAAGACGGCGCTACATGCCACACAGCGCACGTCACAATCGATTTATTGAAGGAAACATTCGATGAGCGCATAATTTCGCGGAATGGACCTGTCAATTGGCCACCAAGATCGTGTGATTTGACACCATTGGATTATTTTCTTTGGGGATATGTGAAGTCGCTCGTCTACGCCAACAAACCAGAAACGTTAGGGGACTTGGAAGCCAACATTCGTGGCGTTATTGCCAACATACGGCCCCATATGCTCGAAAAAGTGGTTGAAAATTGGACCTGTAGAATTGGCTTTATTCGAGCCGGCCGCGGCGGCCACATGCCCGAAATCATATTTAAGCATTAATGGCATAAAATTATCCTTCCAATAAAGCCAAATTGATGGACATTAAAACGATTTTCTTGTGTTTTATTTCAATTCGAAGTTCTATACCTCTAAAAAAAACACCCGTTAGTTTTATTTTTTTTTTTTTTTTTACTACCCTGTACAAAATATTTAGAAAGAAGATGAACGAACTAGATAGCGTCTGTTTAAAAATGAGTTTGAATTGGCTACACTGCAGTTGTTGGGTTGTAATCTTGGAAAATTTTCAGTTAATGGGTCTTATTTTGGATAAAAAATTTTGATAAATGTAAAATAAAAATTGGTGTAAATGGTATAGATTTTGATAAAGATTTTTTTTTTTAAATCTGCTCGATTTTGTGCAGGTGTAAATGCGTTGTTACTTGAATACTTAAAGAAAACTTAAAATTTAACTTAAAGCCAGAACTAGTTTTTACTTTCTGTTCTGTTATGAATCAGCTGACTCTTTTTTGTTTATAGAAATCTTATACAAGTCGTTAGTTTTTCTGTTTCGTTCTGTTCTGTTTCGGTTCAACCTCTGAAAATTAAAAAAATGTTAAGTGACAGCATAATTTAAATAAAAACATTTTGAAATAAATCTTATTGCGCTTTTTAAATTAAAAAACAAAATGAATTTTTACATGAAAAACATTAAATTATATTTAAACATAACAATGGACGATGCAAAACTCATCGCTTTAGTGGAAAACTGCTACCCTTCTGGTCCGAAATAGCGGATTAGTTACTACAGAAAAAGTAAGTACTAAAATTTTGAAGCAGAACGGCACAGCACAGAACAGCAACAGCGCGAATTTAACAAAAATAGTCAATAGAAGCCATGTTAGAATAAATGTAACAAAAATTATTTGAAAACATTATCGGCCGTATCTTAAAAATATTAATTTTTATTTTAAGTACGACTTAGTAACAATTGCAAACCTTTTATCACTTCTCTTTAAAATTAAACTAAGTTTCGCTTTAAATGATCTAAGACTTTAATACCTAAAAGTATGCAGGAATTTTCAAAAGTTTTTGGCAAACAAAAATATTTTCCAATGAAATTTGCCAACAATTATAAATATTTTATAAATATATTTTATTAATATTTTTCTAATAAAAATCATATTTATTTCAAAGAATAAAGGAATAACAAACAATAATTTTATAACATCAAAAATTTATATATTCTTATTTAGTTCATTTAAATCCCTAAAAGTATGCAATCTATAGCAACTAGTAATAATAAAGCCTAAAAGTACACAAATTTACTTGTCTACAATTAGCAAACTTTTCTAATAATAGAAATTTATACAGTTTTTGTTATTAAATCAGCAATTAAATTTTAGTTAGAAAAACACAAAAAAAACAAAATATTAAACTTAAAACACAAAATATTTTCTGCCTCCTGTGAAAACTCACTAAAAAATTCTTTACTCAATTCACATATTGCAGCATGTCAGTAGAATTGCGTTCATGCAAATGTGAAGCGTAGTTTATTTTGAAAAATTGCAAATACATACTAACATGCATACAAACAAAATACATACATTTACAAATACATATCGTTACCTTAATATAGAAAAGCCCTAACTCATTCTTTTTTTTTGGAAACAAGATTTTTTTAGTTTTCGATACATTAGATGATCTTCTATCGATATATACAAAAAAATCGATTTAAAAAAAAGAGTTATGAGTTAGGGCCTTTCTGTATTAAGGTAGCGTTATGTATGTACCCATCTAGCATTTGGAAGATAGTTTACTGAAAAATCACCTTACTGAGTCTTTTTAGATCACTATTCGTGATCAAAAACTGATTAATCACTTACACGATCAAAAAAGGACTCGAAAAAGATTCGCACTAATGGGTAAAAATAGTTCGATTTATAATACAATAACAAATTGTATAGCAATCACAAATTAATCATCCAGATGTGTAAAATGTGACTATTATTTCCGTTTGTTATTATCATATTTCGCTTACCTGGAAGACTGAAAAATGCTTAATCAAAAACAAATCATGCAGGTGTTTTAAAAGTGATTATAATTATGTATTTTATTTATTTTTTTTTAACACTCTTTGATATGTTATTTTTAAGTATAACGGCGCAATCTTTACGTATAATGTCAAAAACTTGATTTTTTTTCATTTATAAAAGTTAAATCGAATATGAAATTAAATGATGAAACATAATAAGTCTGCAGCTTCAGGAAAAATCGATTTTAATTTAACAGAGCCCATAATAAAATCAACGGCAGTAACTTCAACTGCTCTCTGATTTATTGTTATATCTTCTTTCTGCTTATTTTTCTTTACAAAATGTATCAAATTTATTGAAAGTGTGGTAACATAAGAAAAAACGCAGTTAAAATAAAATAGACTCTGTCTCTGGACTGCTTTCTGTAACTTCCTTTTTGTGTCAATTTGTATGGAAAATGTGTTTGTGCCGTAATTCTGTTTGACCATTAAACGTAGGACTCAGAAAGCTGACTAAAAAATAATCGAAGAAAAGTCAAATACGATTACAAATGAGACTAATAAATTACTCAAATAACAGTCATAAATAACAACAAAAAGACTCATAAACTGACTGATAAATTTTTCAAATATGACTCGTAAGCGATTACAAACATGGCTGAAAGGCAATTCGAAAAAGAGTAAAAAATGAAGCGAAATAAGACTTATAAATGATTAGAAAACGATTCGAAAAAGACCTTAAGTACTACTAGAAAAGCGGTCGAAAATGACTCTAAACTAATATAGAAAAATACTCATAAATGACTTTTCAAGAAGAGTTGCGGGTAGTCACGTTTTTCTACCGACAAAAGTATAATTTATGATCGGAAAATGAGCGCATATTCTAGCTTTTTAATCGCGCAGAGGAGTCAAAAAAGACTCGAATTTGATTGAAAATTTCAAAAATTGCTGGCTGGGTATGTATTATTGTGTGTGTTGTTGTGTGTTATTTTTATTTTTTTAAATTGTTACCAACTTTTATTTGAATTCGGTTTCATTTCAATCTAAAATCTTTTTTATTTTTATTTGCTTATGACAAAGTTTTAATGCAAAAACTAATCTTGAATTTTCATTAAAAAACATATGCATTTCACTAGCAATCTCATAAATCTTTTCTAAAAAATTCTATATTTTTATTTTCACAAAAGGTAGACACAGCGATTGTAAAAAAAAAAATCTAAAAACGTATAAAATTTAATAAAATTGGCTTTGGGTAGTGCAAAGAAAAAGTAATCTAACCGGAAACAGACTGCCAGGAACATTTTGATGTTACGTGCCTAGCAAAAATGTAAAATGTTAGAAACACACATATATTTATATACTAATAAACAAATCGGTTGCAAAGATGAAAATCAAATTGTTAATAATATATTTTCCATAGATATATTTTAGTTTTAACCCAGCAGTAGTTACATGCTCTTAGCAGCCAAAATTTATGATGTCAGAAATTTGATAATGATAAAAATTAAATTGTTAAGAAAATTTTAAAATTTATTTTAGTTGAAAATATCTAATTATTAGAATATTTCGTTTTCTTAACTAGATTTATGTTTCAGTTCTTGCTATTCTATCAAACACATTTTTATTTATAATCTTAGCATAAATATTTTTGATTTATAAAAAGGTTTATAAAACAGATTTCTATACAAAAGTTGTTAAATAAAACCAATATAAAGCAGAATTACTATTTTTATTTTTTTCTTGGAATAATGGGCCTTTTCATAATGTATGATTAATCTTGAGCGTGAACTTTAACTGCAGGTTCGTTATACAAAAGTTATCGTTAAAAATTAACTAGGATTATTGAAAATATATTTTTAAGGCCGAAATTTTTTAAATACAGATTTATATAAAACTTATTTTTAATATTTAATATTAAATAACGCAGAAGGCTGCGAAGTAAATAATTGCAAAATTCTACAAAAAATGTTTTAAATTCTAAACGAAATAAATTTTCGACTAAGGCCCAATTCATACGATGATTTAAAAATCTTGTTTTATTTTTGATTCTCTTTTAAAAGTTGCTTCCGAAAACATTTTACATTCATGCGATAATTTTTTCCATGTTTCTAGTTTTTACTTTTTTTCTTCCAAAAATTGTATCAGTGTTGCCAGTAGCTTTAAAAAACCCCCCGTTTTTTCCTTTCCCCCATACGAAAATCTAAAATTTTAGTAATTTAATGTAAAGAAAGATAAATTAAAAACATTTAAGGTCTTAATGATCAAACAGAATTACGGCATAAACACATTTTCCATACAAATTGACAAAAAATATTAGCGCCAGAAAGCAGTCGAGAGATCTATTTTATTTTGACAGCTTTTTTTCTTATCCTCTCACATACATATATAAATATTGTCTCAGCAATGTTACCAAAGACAGGCACTGCGACACCAAACTAACTGGTTAAAAGTCTATGTAATTTCTAGCAAAAACAAATTTTGAAACGGTTTATGAGCAAAAATATATTTTTGGTATAGTTATTTTTACATTTATGCACAAAAAATGCAATATGAGATTAAAAAAATACCTACATTTTGTTCAAAATTAAATATTTTTCCGATATTCCCTATACTCATATATTAGTGACAAAAATACCTACAGGTAACACTGTTTTGTATTAAAAAAAAGCTGTTGTCGCATTCAATGAAAAAATAAAATAAAGCAACATAAAAAAAATTTAAATATGTGTAAAGAAAATTTGAGAAAAAAAACTCGTAGAACGTAAAATGTGATCTTTTTTCTTCCCCCTTTTGCTTTTCTATACCGTTCGCCTACAAACTCCAAAAATCGGGTTTCAAAAAATCATTGAAAAATCAACGTGTGAATTACGTGTAAGCAAAAAAAAACGCAGCACTGCTCTCCATAAAGTCTAAAATGGCCACACTGATCAGCCCTGCTTTTCACATGTTCAGCCGAATCAAAATAAAAAATGCTAAATTCTGCAAAAAAAAAAAATGCTAAATTCTGCTAAAAAAAAAATTAAATGCTAAAATGGTCCTATGTCAGCATTTATATATATGTGTCAAAATTTTAAAAATTTTGAAAATGTTTTTCAGTCTGTAACTAAAAATTAAAATCAAATTCATGTTAATTCAATTTGGATTTGACATTATTGAAATATTAAATCAACATGAAACAAAATTATTTCAAATGGAAACATTTTTTTTTTGAAGAAATGCACATGAAGAAAAATCATTGCCAACAATTTTTAAATTCGCGTTGTTTCTTAGATTTTATTAGGAAAATTTTCTGTTTGTTGGCTACGAGCAATAACAAAAAAACCATCATGCAATGAGGGCATCATTTGATACGAATGCTGCCAAGTCCAAATACAAACAGTGATTGTTTACTTATGCCTCTTCTTTTAAACGACAATCATAGGAGACTGATTGACGGGTTTATTTGATCGTATCCAGAGCCAATTAGCTCTCATGCTCACACCAAATATTGCTGATATCTTACAGGAATATTGTTTCGTAACGTTGTAATATCACAGGCAATAATTCTGCAGTATACCTGCAACATTCATATGTCCGCTTTTTTGTCTTGCCAGCAAGATTGGAGAAATATTGCACTCCAACGTTGCAAAAATTGCTATTATGACAGCTAGGAACCATAAGGGCGTATAAAATATTTTTATTTTGGAATTAACATACTTTCGCCTGAAACGTCCAGAATTGTAAAAAAAAAAATTTGAGAATTTTTTTTTTACACTTGAAGAAATAATTGAGTCTTTAAAGGAAGCATTTTTTTTGGGAATCCACGCATTTTTACCAGAAACGTAAAGAAAAAAAGCAATGTGAGTCCGATCACAGAGGAGATGTGTAAACATCTAGTAATGAAATTTTTTTTTTAAGTTGGAAGTTTTTATGCTTTTAGTATTTTTTTTTTTAAATTAATTTATTAAAAGTATCAAAACTTTCAATATTGTAAATACATAGGAATTTGTTGGTTTTTGTTTGTTTTATTAAACTTATTTGGTTAGTAAATGGGCACACTGAAGTATATGTATATGTACTGCATTAAAAATTGCAGTAAGCAGTAAATTTACTGACTACTAAAAAAAATTCAGTAAATTTTTACTGCTAATGAAATTTAATTTGCATTACCATTAAAATCGTAGGGCCGTAATCATAATAAAATTGTAGCAGGTGGCAAAGTTTTTTCATTCAAATTTTGAAACTTTTGTATGAAAAACATTTAGCCACTTGGTAGAATTTCATTATGAATACGGGCATTACTGATTACTGAAAATTCAATGCACCTCATCATATAACAAATCATTTAGGCAATTTATAAAAATTGTAGAAAAAAATTTAAGTAATCAGTAAAAATTTACTTGTTAAACATTTTTTATTGTTTTTACTGAAACTTTAGTGGTACTGCAGTGCTCATCTATGGTAAATGCCTTTACGTTTTCTTTTTAATTTTTCATTCCTGTTGTTCATCGTTTAGTTGTTGCTGTTCTTGTTGTTGTATACGCATTGCAATTCAAATAAATTCAGTAAAGTGAGACTGTGACTCGCGCACATTCGGTTTTGATCATTTTTTTTTTATTTAGCTTTCTTCCTTTTTTAAGTTTTTTCGGTTTAAACGATTTTTTCAGTTTTATCGCTTTTTTCTCGTTGTGGCGTTTTTTTTCTCTTTTTGGGTTTTTTTTAATTTTCGCAATTTTTATCTTTTTTGCGATTTTTTCATTTTGGCGATTTTTTTCTGTTTTTTTGGGGCTTTTTTCATTTTGGCGATTTTTTTGTTTAAGAATTTTTTTCATTTTGGCGATTTTTCCGGTTTTTTTGCGATTTATTTTAGTCCTAGAGATTTTTTTTAGTTTGGTGCTTTTTTCGTTGTGGCGATTTTTTTTTGTTTTTGGCGATTTTTTTATATTTGGCGATTTTATATTTGATTGAATTTTTAGTTTTACCGTTTTTGAAAATTTCAAGAGTTTTGCTCTTACTATGGTTTCCAAGATACAGCAAGTTGTCAAAATTACAAAGTCAAAATTGCATTAACTGATGGAACACCCATTGATTTAAATTTTTTAAATTTAGTGTTAAGTGTTGTAGTCTGTATAAAAATACACTAACTTTTAAAATTTCAAGTGTATATATGTACATACAATTGTATGTATATTACATGGGATTTTAACATTTTTCGTTGCTCGTTTTGGAACACCCTTTAGTTTTTAACTCTCAGGTATTTGTTGTTGTAGTGGCCAAATGTCTACACATTGTGTCGAAATTTCAAGTCCGTAGCTCTTACGGTTCATTTTCACCTTTGGTGTACGGAAATATACAGAAAAATAACCGGCGGCGCACCGTCGGCTTCGAGCCGGTTGACTTGTTTCTCTGCTTGGTATTGCTTCTAATACACTCATACATAGTTCACACGGATTTGACAATGCTGTGGAAGAAAAGCAAAGAAATCTCAGCAAAGAAATCAAAGTCGAAAGCTTTTTACCCCCTAGCGTATAGATGTTTACACATAAAAAAAAACAATTTTCCCTCAAGTTATATTTTTTTTGGATTTAGAAATAATTGAGTTTATATCATGCGACCTTATGCCTTTTCATCTGCACTTTTGCCGATGTATGCCCTTATGGCATATGTAACACGATATATTAATTAAACAAAAACAGATATGTATATCATCTAATAATTTTTTGTGCTATTATAATTTGCTACCATGTTGCAAATGTAATATTACCAAAAACTTTTTCGACAATATTCCTGCAATATTGCCGATTACCTGCAACTTGATAACATTCCAGTAAAATTTCAGCAATATTTTGGGCTCTTTGGGTAAAAGTATTTTTGAATTTGTACTAGTTTCACTATTTACCATATATGAGCTCTTTTCCTTTTTAGTAACTACTGGGTGTGTTGTAATAGATATTTTGTGTGTCTATGATAACTGAAGAGGGCTAGTGTGTATGACATCCTAACAGCTTAATAAAATATTTATAAATTTGAGAAGCTAATATTTAATAGTTGCCAATGTGTCATAAGGCTGCTGTTCAACAGTGACATGCTGGGTCACATAAAGTTTATATAATAAATACATACACATTTTTCTTTCTGTCAATACAAATACATACAAGTTTTCAGGGATATGTGGTGGTGTGGGGGATGTATGTATGTATAAGCGGGTGTTTTTGAAATGTCAATGTAATTTTTTTGTATGTATCCTATGATTGCTGTTAGTTGACTGGTTACTATCATGTTTATAAGCAAGTCAAAATTAGAATGGAAAAATTGTGCTCATTGAAAATAAATGTTTTTAAACAAGGATATTATTGGATACGAGATTGCTTTATATTTCGATTCGAAAATTGCCAAATCTGGAGCATGAGATTTTATGAACATTAAAATATAAAACATTTTTAAAGTGAAATTTGTCTATATTAGGAAAAAAATTTTGCTTAAAATTTTTTATCAATTGCTTCTGGAAAAACAAATTAGTAAGATATCTGAAACAGATTGACTTCTGCATAAATAGAATTATCCCAGTATTTCTTAATGCTTAACTACTAAGCACTAATGAAAAACCTTTTGGTTCAGATTGTGCGTCGATGGTATAATGGCAGTGAATTTGATAGATATAGCTTCAACAGAATGGCCTCTATTAACTGCCGAATCGCTAAAGTCCCCATTTGCAGACCCCTTTATACATTATTCGAATACACGGCAACACATTTGCTTAATTCACAAAACCTCTTGTACACCTCTTGTTACACTTTTATTTCATATTTTTAAAATTTTGTATTTAGAGTTTAAATTTTAGACTCTTCTAGCGAGAGAATTTAAAAGAGAATTTTTATGTAGCTTACTGCCAGTTCATAGAAGCCATGTGAAAATTCTCGTCTGCCTACTTATATTGAAAACAAAAACAAAGCACTCAAAATTTGTTTTTGTTTTCATTATAAATAGACAGCCGAGAATTTTTACATGGTTTATATAAACTGGCAGTTATTCTTCTTTTGTCATTAAAGCCTGGTACGGAGTTCATACGGAATTTCAGGTTCTCATACAAACTGTATGTAAAAAAAATTACGGAAATTCAGGTTGGTAAATTTCATAAAGGAATTTCCATTTGCTAGTACGGACTTTCAAAAGGAAAATATGCGGAATTTTTGAAATGTATTGCATATCTTAGGGATGTTGTAAATATAAATGGAGACTTTTTTCAGTCAACTGAAACAAAAATTAATGTTCAAACAATAGTTTGGTCACGGAATTTTTTAAATTTATAATTTTCATCAATTTATAATTAATTTTTCGTATTTTAGTGTGTTGCAAATTAAAAAATACATGAATTTATGTGTATGCAAACATAATTGTACACAAAAGTCTACATGATTATTTTTCCGTGTAGAAATAAATGTAAATTTACAAATGTGAAATTCCATAAGAACTCCGTACCGGGCTTTAAGCAATTGTATTTTCCAAACTTCTGCATACATGGACGCTGTGATGAATATTAAACAAAATTTGTTTTATATTTTATCGTCTTACATTATTGTTTGGCAAATTGACACACATGAGACAGAAAAAAACCAAAAAGAAAATTTATTAAGTTTGCCTCATTTTTGTTAACACAAATACCGTCTAATGAAATCTTGTCTGCCAATAATAAAAAAAAAAATATAAAATGAATGAATTTACTCTCCTGTAATCAAATAAGTTTATGTAATACTGCGAGGTACTAAATAAATTAAAACAGAAAATAATAATACATAAACCTTGAATTATGCTGGAGAAAACTGCAATCAAACCTAACACTGCTAAAAAAATAATACAAAATGAAATACACGTAATATACTTCATATGTATATCCTATATTATTTTCACAAAATTAAGTAAATATTTTTTTAGTTTTATTCAGCTACACCTCAATATATAAATAAAATAATAAATAAAAACATAGCCTAAGAGTATGTAAAAAAATATCTGTTTATTTATGAATGTAGAATATACCACAAAGTTAATTAAAATTTTTTCTATTTATATGATATTGTGAGTTTTAAGTGAATTAAATAAACTCTTGTATAATACAAACGGCACAACACAAAAATAACCACTGCTGTTAATATAAAGGGTTATCGAATTTAAAAAGTTTTGGTCTGGCAAGGCTGTCAGCTGTTAAATATCTCCTATCCGATTTGTCGCTTATTTTGTAAAAGGATTGCCTGTTACGATTGTGGATCGTTTAACAGCCGAAGATTGAGTAAAAATAATGTAAAACTTATTACAAAAATGGTGGCCACTTTCCGATTATTACGGCTGGCTATGGTCGTCATAATTGACCCACTGTGCAAGGAATTGGCAAGTTCATAGCTAAATTTGAACAATTTGAAAGCGTTAGTAGTCAGGACTGTGCATCAGCACAATATGCCCACTGCCGAAAATATCGCCTCTATTAATTTGTGAAAGTGTGGCTGATAAACCGATTTTTTCGATTTCTCTGCGTTTTCTTCAATTGGGCCTATAAAACGTGTCATTATGGCGTTCATTATGACTACGAACTTTGCAAATTTTAATTGGCGTAGAAAAATACTATGTTAAAACAGGATTACATGTATGTACGCTATCAAAGAGTTTGCAGTCATTTTTCCTCCATTCACAACAATTACTCAAAAGCATAAAAATCATTTCATCAAATACACAAATCTTACACTCATCACAAATTATAATAACGCATAAAAGCAGACATCTCATTCTCTTCATCACAACCATAAAACACCCTGTGAAGCCAACTAACTCACACTAAAAACTATATATATAAAAACATTTTCTCAAACTCGAATAAGTCAACTTTTTCTTCTAGCATCATCAAATTTAGAAATTTTTAAACAGCTAACAGCTACCCAAAGTAATAAATATTCCCCCACTCTGGCATCACTTTTTTCCCTCATTCACCACTACCATCAACAACCAACCAGGGAAGGCATTGAGAATTTTAAAATTGTACCAACAACTTTCAAAAGTTATACTTTTTTACCTTAATTGTACTGAGACTTTTTTTAGTTCAAATTTTATATTTTCATTTGTTTTTATTGAAATAATCAACTTTGTTCTGACTACCGAATCGTTTTCAAAAATTTCCTTGTAAGTTGGGATATTAAGTTGAAATTTAATTTAAAATATATAAGTTAATAGTATTTGCTCTATCATCCGAATTTAGAAAAAAATGATTTGGAAAAGGACAAGTTCACATTTCTTGATTTTCTCGCTGCGTTTTGCTTTCACAGGATTGTTTTCAAGCGAGAATAGTATGAGTTGCATGGTTCAAAAGTGAAACTGGGGAGATTCCTTAAATGTACTTAATTAGTCATTGGTGTACTATTGTACTTTCCGAGTTTGAATAGTACCAAAAAGATACAATTGTACCAACTTTGCCATCCCTGCAACCAACTAAAGGTTCAATCAGACGTGACATAACTATAGCCATAGAAAACAGCCGTTCGAACCAAGCTAATGGGCAACACTGTATTTGATTATAGGTGACTCACCATAACGCCATAACTCTCACCATAGAAACCAATTGAATTTTGGTTTGGTTATGGCTATGGCATTATGGCTATGTCACGTCTAATTTAAGCTTAACTAGCACACTCAAAAATTCACCTCAGAGATCTTCTAGCAAATACATTAATCGTATCCCGTAAAATAGGCAACACTTTACAATCATATTATTCAATCTACAGTTGAGCGCAGTACCTGGGGTCTAGTCTTTGCTTTCGATAACGACGTGATTCGATCACCAATTTCAGTTTGAGATTATGGCATAAGCTATCGAACAATGTAATAATATGGTACGATATCGAATGCCATAATCTTAAACTGAAAGATCGTGGTAGAATCAGCTCGTTATTGAAAGCCACGATTAGACCCCCAGTAACTTTTAATAAATAAAACGAAAATTGATCGATTTAACTATTCACTAACGATGTTTGCTGTCGAGTGAAGTAAAAAGAAATAAAATTACAAGCTCATATTCATCTAGTTTTTTTCTTTATTATTCTTTGTGCTTTTCGCTCATTTGGACATTTTTTATACATAAATTGAATTCAATGGTGATTTAAATATATATAAAGACTATCGTAAAAAATAAATTACGGAATCACATTATCGTTAACGCAAACAAATAAATGTGTCGCTAAATATTACCATTTTTGGTTCGCAAAAAGTTAAGGAATCCAGTTACAGATAATTCGTTATCAGAGGGTTCAACTGCTTTTTGTTACAAATTAGAGGAGTTTTTGATACAAAAAGATATTTTCAGGGCAATATCCGTTTATTTCGAATTGGTGGGGTTTTGCAATTAACGGGTGCAAGTAATCGCTGTTTTGACTGTAATTATCAACCATCACTAAATATCTCCGAGCAAATACAACAACCTTAAACTAGCAAAAAATTCACAACAGAGATCTTGTAGCAAATACACTAACCTTAAATCAACAAATAAATTAACACATTCACCCTTATTCCAGTTGTCGACATCGACGTCACTATAACACAATACCAAAAAATTAGGGCTTGTTTACTTGCTCTCAAGAATAATTTTGTGCAACTGATCATATATTTCCGTTCCCTAAGGTCTAGAAAGTAGCATAAACCTGCAACAGGAATCAGTTGTTTTTGACAACGGGTACACAAGGCCCAATTTTTTGGTATTGTGTTAAAGTGACGTCGATGCCGACAACTGGAATAAGGGTGATTACAACTGTGTCGTTCACCGAATCAACAATGCCGTCTGTAGCGTAGACCTGAGCCAAATTTTGTATAAAAACTGTGAGTTGAAAGCCTTCTATTTATACTACTTGAATCCTAATGATGATTTTTAATAGCCCTTAAAGCCCCGTATGCTTTAAATTATTTTTATTATTATTATTATTATTTTTATTTTTAAATTATATTCTCTAAATATATACTTTTATTAAAATAAAAATCCTTTAAAATGTTTTTATACGCAGCCTTATGTTATTTAAGCAGTTAAAAGTTATGACCAAAATTACTCGCTCACAGTTTTCTTTAAATGTACTATTATAGGGATTAACTAAATTGCGTTCAGAATATTTTAAATCTTTTTATTGTTATTCATAATATGAAAACCTATTTCAAGCTACATTAAATATTTATATATACAAAGGCCATTTGAGGGCTTAGACTTAATATTTTGCGTTATAGTAAATATGTGTATAAAACTTTTGCATGAAAAATAAATGTTTAACAAAAAACTTTCTCTTTTAAAATCCCCTTAACATCCTTTAAAAACTTATTCTTTTGGCACAGCAGCCGTATAATGTTTACCCTGGGATTTTTATTTATTTGAATTAAAACATTATTATATTTACCTCTTTTATGTCTCTATTATGTGGCTCTTCTTCTGAACTTTCACTGGCACTTAAATGTCTTGTATTCGTCGTTTCCAAACTGGTGTCAACAACTTGTTGTTTTGTTGTTGCTTCATCTTGCAGCTGGTTATCTGGGGTCGTTTGCCTGTTGCTGCTGCACAAATATTTTGTTTGTATTATGAAATGTTGAAATTCCTCCTCTTGCTGTTCAGTCTCTTCGCGCAACTCCTGCACGTAGACATCGTTTTGCTGTTGACGTTCCTTGAGTGCTGCTAATTCGAGCTTAACTTGTTGAAAATCACTACGTATTGTTGTTAAATCTTCCCAGCTTTGAGTGCGTGTTGTAACATCTCTCATTGCATTACTCGCAATTTGTTGCAATTCTACCAGTTGCTTACGTAATTCAGCAACGGATTGTTGCAGCCATTCTATGGTTAAACGTTCCTTGTTGCTGGCTGCATCGGATATATGGCCGTTGCGTAATGCCTGCACTTCTTGCCTAAAATAAAATAAAGATGTGAGAGGGTTTAATTTATGAATTATAGTGGAAACAACAAATTAAATTATTTGGCATAAAAAAAATTTACATTTATGTGTGTTGCAAAGAGAAAATTAGCATTAAAGTAGGATATAATTTATAATATTTATGTATATAGAAGTACATATACATACGTATGACTGTATGCCATCATGCTTGTTGATGCTTATGTATTTCAAGTATCGATAAGTATGAGTATTTGTAAAAGTGTTCCCTTTTATATGTTCGTTTAATTAATAATGCCCCTTAGCAGAGGCAACAGTTTAAAGTTTTTTTTATTAGAATAAATGCCCAACAAACATTTTAATTTGATTCTGAATCAATAAAAATGTTTCTTGCGAGTGCAAAAGTTTTTGTTCGGGGTTTTTAATTTATTATGTTTGTGTATGTAATTTTCAATAATATTTTGATAGCTCTTTTAAAAACGTATGAAGTTATTTTTTTTTCTTTGAGACATTTTTAGATTTTAGTTGAACTATAGTGAATTTTTAATCAGAAATAATTTTTAGTCGGGCTTAAGTTCAGTAATTTCAATTATTTTATTGAATGAAATATTTTTATTAATTACACGCAAAGAAAAAATATGGTTGGAGGTAACCATAGTCAAACAGCAACATACTATGATTGAATTATATGGTTCCAAACAAGTCATATTTTTGTTAATAGAAAAGCAAACTTTAAATAATATTATTACCTGAGTTATTAATAATATTATCTAGAAAAACAATAAACTTTGTTACACCTAATCTTAGTACTGTAAATATGACAACACTATTGTTAGATGTGACTAAAATATAATTGAGACTCACCATACCATGGTCTAATATTATATTAATATTGTTAAATACGACCACAGTATTATTTAATATAATAATACTATTTTGTTTTTTAATCAACTATTTATTGTAGAAACAGCTGTGCATTAAATTCGAAATAAAAATAAATAAATATTGTTGAAATAAAATTTATATATAGATGTGTATACTTACCAGAGAACGACAAAAATCACGTATTTCCTGATTTAATCATACTATAAATTTGTTATTCACTTTTAATCATGCAAAATAAATCAACATTGAGTATAATCATCATCGTAATGGTGAACGCTTTATTTAAGTAAATGTGAGTCCAGTGATCGAACATGTTTTATTCACATCATTCATCATACATTAAACTTTTGTTCAGATTTAATCATGCAACAAAACATAATGTTGAATAAAATCAGAATCATGCTTACGAACGTATCGTTTGGTTAGTTGCAAGTAATTTCATACATGTTTTATTAAAATTTTTATATAATCAGGTTTTCATGTTGAATAAAATCAAAACAGAGGAGTTATGAAAAATATTATTGTTTTAATACAAATCAGTAAGCAAACACTTTAAAAAGAAAAAAATGGAAAACGACCAGGATTTTGTGCTAAACCAAATTTCTAAAAGTGTTTATACTTTATCACCAAGACGAAAAAGAAGAAGTGCAATATGGAGCATATTATCACAAATAAATATATATATAGGCAAATCTCGGTATAACGAATCTCGCTTTAACGAAAATCCGATATAACCAACGTCCAAATTTTTTACATTAACTACCTTATATTACGAATATTATCTTAATTTTATACTGGATATAACGAATGATAAAGAAAAGATCGCAAAATATAACACAAAAACTTGCTAGGAACATATCTCTAACATTTAGTTCTACCTTATATAGTCAATGTTTTGATAAATAGGTACATATGTGGTTTATATAATGAACGGCAAAAAATATTAAACAAAATCGACAGCCGCAATGAAAATTCAAAAAAATGTGATACCGTTACTTTGTATTTGGTAGATTATTTGAAAACAAATTACCCTTATTATTTTTATTGTATTGTATCTTGTCTACAATAATAATAATTAAAATAACACTTGAAAAAACTTTGCGATATAACGAATTTTTCGGTATAACGAATGGGCCTGACATCATATCGTTCGTTATACCGGGATTTTCCTGTATATATTTATGTAAATATGTAAGTAGAAGGGCCATAACAAGTAATTGCAACTTTGCAGGAGAAGGTATAATAGAAACTGTAATATTCACAATGTAACTTTTTTTGTCCAATTGCTTGTAAAAGCGTTATTTTTTGCACTATTGCATTAAATTTTTGTAACGAGGTGTATTTGTGTGAAATGTGTTGGAATCACTGAAAAACTTAATTTCGTAAAAAATACAAAATATGGCTTTTCTACTTGATACCATCGGTATATAAATTGCTAAATACATAAGTACATAATATTCCCTTGTTTCTAAAAAATCATCATCACTTGATGCATACGCGCTCATATGCGCTCATTTTTGCTTTTTTGATTTTATTCATCATACAAATATTTGTTGATAATCAGAACGAATGCTTTTGCCTACTTATTTTATTTTTCATCAAAATAATCATGAATGGGAAAAAGGAGCAAACACTCGAATTGATTGGTATGATGCGACACATGTTTAAAGTCGTAGAGCCAACAACAACCGTATGATTGGAATGATTAAAAAGCAGCAACGATTATGTATGTTGGAACCAGTTTGATTGTATGAACACAAAGGCATGCTTTTAGGATATTGATTACGTATGAATATTTTTTCAATCAGATTTTGTCGTTCTCTGATACTTACATAAAATACAGACATGTCTGTATAAAGAGATACACAAATGCTTATATATTTTTATTGGTCTAACCTTTTGTTTATACTTTATTTATTTATTAATTTATTTAACACCACGTGTGCACTGCCGATAGCTTACAAACGAAATACTGAACTGACAGATGTTTCTGAAAAATATTTTTTTTTAACTCAACATAGTATGGTTTTGGATAACATTATATTGTTATTTACATCATATTATTTTTAAATAATAATACAAATTATGTAGTTGTCATAAATTTTAAACAAAACTATACTGTTAAACTCTAACCATATCCCACTTTTTTATGGATGTGATAATGTAATTATTAAATTCAAACATAACTCTGTTTATCGTAATGAAATAAATGTTTAAAATAACAATAATTAGGTTTCAACGACCACACATTTGTTTCAGAGAATATACTTTTTTTTCTCAACCATTCTACAACCATATCTTTTCTTTGCGTGTAATGTGAGTTTCTAAAGAAGAGAAGAAAAATTAAATTAGACTTTTAAGCTGGGGGAAATATTTTTTATATTTATTGAAGATTTTTTTAGATGAAGTCTACGGACGAGTTTCTTTAAGAGAATGAATATAGTTATATATATTATTGACCAACAGTCAACAAAAATTCTTCATGTTACTCGTAAGATATTATCATTTGCTATTATGGAATTTCAAAAGAAAAGTACGCGGAATTTTTGAAATGTATTTATTGCCTATCTTAGGGATGTTGTAAATATAAGTGGAGACTTTTTCAGTCAACTGCAACAAAAAATAATGTTCATACAATTGTTTGCTCACAGAATTTCAAAACATTTGTAATTTTCATCAAATTGTAATTAATTTTTGTGCTTCTGTGTGGTGGAAATTCAAAGATAAATTAATTAGTTTGGTTCAAAGAATGCTAGACGATTATTTTTCCATGTAGAAATAAATGAAAATTTACAAACATTAAATTCCGTATGAAATTAGTATCGGGCTTTACTAATTAAACTAATTACATTAATTAAACGTATGAACGGTACTATTAATAATGAAAGTTAACTTTTTAAAAATTATTTAACTTAAACTGCAATAATTAAAACAAGATATTAAATGGTTTTTCACTTTTATGGAAATTCTCTAACAGATAAATAAATAGAATGAATAATTTTGCCAACTTGCTTATTTCCAATTATTTTTCCACTAAAATAAGTTTAGAACTTTGAATCAATTTGTGCCAAAGGGTGTCCCAGCAAGAACGCAAGATTTAAATTTTAAATGAAACACAGATATTAAAAAAAAAATCATGAAACTTTATTATATCGTAAAGTAGACAAAATGAGGTTATATGTGGAACAACAAATCGGGCTGATGGCCGCGCGGCTTTGCTGGCACACTGTTAATGAAATTTTCAATGGCCGTTTTGCATAAGCGCTGCGGTATTTCATTAATGCAGCGTCCAATTTCCTCTTTTAAGGCTTGAGTCGTCATCGGCTTATTCGCGTAAACCATCGACTTCAAAAAACCCCAAAGAAAAAAGTCTAATGGTGTTAAATCGCACGATCTAGGCGGCCAATTCTGGTCTCCAAAACGCGAAATAACACGACCGGGCAATGACTGATGTAGCAATTGAATTGTTTCTCTGGCTGTATGACATGTGGCGCCGTCTTGTTGAAACCACATGCCCTCCACATTCATTTCTTCAATTCTAGGCACGAAAAAACTGGTTATCATTTCACGATACCGAACACCATTGACTGTTTGTGCTTGACCTGCATTTGAGCGACATCATCACATACAGCTGCGACATTTTCGGTCGATCGACCTGGTCGAAGGCGCGTTGTTGTCTTTACATCACTAACAGATCCAGTTTCGGCAAATTTATCCATTAATCTCTTTACAGTTGACTCTTTTGGAGCATTATTTTGAAACCAAATTGATCGCAAATTTGCGAACTGTAGCCGCAAAACTTTCACCATTTTGGTAAAATAATTTCACAATGAGAATGCGTTGTTCATTCGTGTAGCGCTTCATTTTTACTAACCTCGCACCTTCTACTAGCAAACAATAACAATTGTTCAAATGTCAAACAATGACACTTCGAATGGCGGCAAATTTAAATCTTGCGTTTTTGTTGGGACACCCTTTACAAACCAGCAGTAATTAATTTGGGGATTTTATTTTAAATTCAATAATTAATATGAGACAAGAACCTCCCTTATTGTAGTTATTAAAACCAGGGTACGAAAATAAAGAAAAATTTTTGTTTGCTTTTCTTAAATAATTTTTATTTACTTTTTGTTATATATTTGCTTAATTCACAAAACCTCTTGTATCTCTGTATCGATTGTATTATCATATTAAATGCAAGAGTGTAACATTTGTTGTATGAAATTTTCATATAAAAATGAAATACACTATTACACTTTTATTTCATATGTTTTTAAAATGTTGTATTCAAAGAGAGGCTCTCTGAGAGAATTTGTATGTAGCTTGTTCTTCTTTTTTCATTAAAAATCCGAAATACATTAATACACAACACAGAGGGTGTTCACAATTAAAAAACCAAAAGTGTATTTGATACACAAATACACGATAAAGATTGTTGTGAATTAAGCAATTATATTATATTATATAATGTATAATGGAAAACGAATAAAAATAATTGAAAAAAAAACTTATTGTTAAAAAAAGACATTTCGCAAACGTTTATTGATTGATTTAAGTATAATAATAGATAATCTTCCTCATTGTTGTTTTGCGTGAAGAACCCGTCAGTAGAGTTTCTTAATCTATAAGGGCCTATCTTTTCAGCACGATATAAGTACATTTTTTATTTTCGAAAGACGTTACAGACAGCTCGTAAATATATTTTTTTTTTAAAGAAAAGTAATATTCGGGTTATTAATCTTCCTTTTAATATACCATATGTATGTGTGTTACCTTCTTTTAGAAATAGATAGTGCCGAGAAGACTTATGCTATAGTACAAAATTATTAAGCTTAACTCGCCCTACAATTCTGGGTTTAGCCCTTTAGTTATCTTTTACTGCATGGTTGCAGCGCCCCTAGTCTTAAATAAGTGCATTATTTTAAGATATTCATTAATTAATTTATTTTGCCGAAAAATCTATGACAGTGATATCACTGGTTTTGATCAGAGGTTGAACTTATGCTCTCGAAGGCCGACATTTGCTCTGCAGTCAATACATCAACCAACAGCCAACTGCAAACATATCTAAAAACATATGTTTCTTACCATTTCTCGTATTATATTTCATTAGACGTTCTTGCTTAAAAGCTGATGTATATAATTAACTTTCATGCCAGTAACATGCCATTTTGTGCCTGAAGTGTATGTCAACACAAAAAAATTCAGCGTTTCCTCAACCATTTTAATTTAGTCTCCACAAATCTAATCACTTTTCTTGTTTTCTTAGAAAATGTACAGGAAAACCAAATTCTAATAAATTAATTTAATAAACTATTGCCTAACTCCACTCCACAAGCCAAGCAGTCGACTCGTCTAGATGATTTTTAGGAAAATCACTCTAAACAATTAGTGCTTTTGATACAAATTTTCTAATCTGGTTTGTGGAAAAAGGAGCTTAGCAATTATTCTTCAAATCAAAAACTATAAAAGAAAAATAATAAATAAATGAACCATGACAGACTACTTATTAGCATTATTGTTGTTATTAATTTTACTAAAGCAATGATATATCAAAGCAAGCAGTTATTTTATTCAAGCTCTTTGTCATTGAAAAATTTTTTTTCATAAAAATTTTATTTAGTTTTGCTTTGATAAGGAACATTACCCAAGTTTTGTTTCTTTAAATGTTTTTGCTGAAAACGCACGGTCACTTGTGAATGACTGACTATTGCTTGTATTTGCATAATGATTGTTCATGAAAATATAGCATATCTTAAGGAGTTTATGGTTTATATATAGATGTATGTATTAGAGGGCTGCGTAAAGAGTATTGAAATGTGTAAATACGTCTTGTTTTTAACCCCCGACTAAAAAAGGGGTGTTATAAGTTTGTAGTGTGTGTCTGCGTGTCTGTGTATCTGTGTATCTGTGTGTCTGTCTGTGTCCACGTACACGCCAAACGGCTGGACCGATTTTCATTTAGTTTTTTCTGTTTGAAAGATGACTTGATCGAGAGGATTCTCAGCTATGTTTGAAAAAAATCGTCCAGCCGTTTAGAAGATATAACATCTTTTCTGAAAAAAGAGTGGGGGGTTTTTAAAATTTTTAATTTTTGTTATTTAAATGTATTATCGTAGCATGTATTATAAATAATAAATGATGTCGTTTAATAAGCGAAGCACAATGGATGTATTGATGTTCGTGTATAGAGTGTTTACGATCGATGCCGCGAAGACTTCTTGTTCGTAACAAATAATCAAAAGAAGTAGCGTTAATGCATTTTTTTTTTTTTTGTTATTTTGCATATCGTACGTTTGAATGTGTGTGTTAAGGTACGTCACACTTGGCAAGCATTTGCCCAAAAAAGCGTAACCACTAAATGTTTGTGAAAAACCATTTGATTCAGGTAAATGTTTCTTAAGTTAAACAGTTTCATAAACAACTAATAGACAACGTCATTGATTCCAACATTATTGGAAACTATTTAACTTAACAAATATGTATCTGAATTGAAAGCTTTTTCATTAATATTTTATGGTTACGTTTTTTGAGCAAATATTTGCACAACTGTGACCATCCCCTTAGATGTACATGTTAAGCTATGAATATTATGTGTTTAAGGGTGGTTTTCTAAAGCAAGCGCACACAATTAAAGTCAATGCATATGTGTGTTTCTAAGTGCGCAGAAAAAAAAGATCATATATACAATGTGTGTATGTATGTACATGCATGCGCAGGAATAAGCAATCATGTGTTGCTCTCTCTCTACTTCCTCACGAAGTAGTTTCTTATTCACTCCTATAACTGCAATAACTGAAACAAATTGTTTAACATTTGTTTTAGAATATTTCGCTGTAGTAAAGCATTTAAAAAATCCCTCATATCTTAAAAGTTGTTGTAAGTGGTCTTGTGCAGGGATTTAGTATGTCTGTATGTGTGTGCTCCTTGTTCATTTAGTTTTCTGAGATATTAAATTTC
Organism: Tachina grossa; assembly: GCA_949987645.1. Lineage (NCBI taxonomy): Eukaryota > Metazoa > Arthropoda > Insecta > Diptera > Tachinidae > Tachina > Tachina grossa. The sequence continues at coordinate 40,979,692 of OX465278.1, read as the reverse complement.
ATTTATACATTCAGTATATCATTCATCATGATAAGCATCAATTAAAAATAATTAGTAGACATTCTGAATAATATCAATAATGACTAGCATATAATTACAAATACTCATACTCGTGTAAAGAATAAAAAAATATGTCTGCATAGGCAGGCATTAGCTAGAAGAATTAAATAAATTCAGTAAAGTGCGACTCTGACTCGCGCACGAAGGGTTCCGTACGAACACTAGATATGTAATTTAATACAAACTTCATCCTATATAATATATAGTTTTGGCATTTTTTTTTCGTTTTTGGGGTCTTTTCGGTTTTTTGTTTTGGCGGTTTTTGCGTTTTTTCGGTTTTGGCGATTTTTTTTTAAGTTTTGGCTCTCTTTTTTAGTTTTGACACTTTATTTTCTTGTTTTGGCGATTTTTTTCGGTTTTTGGTGTTTTTTTCATTTTGGCGATTTTTTTTTATTTTTGGCGATTTTTTTCATTTTTGTGATTTTTTTTTTTAAATTTTTTTTTTAGTTTTGGCGACATTTTCGCGCTTTGACGATTTTTTTCGATTTTTGGCGTTTTTTTCAATTTGGCGTTTTTTTCATTTTGGCGATTTTTTCGAATTTTAGTGTTAGAAAATTTTTTTAATTTTGGCGATTTTTTTTCGTTTTGCTGAATTTTTTTTTAATATTTGACAATTTTTTTTTTTTTGGTTTGGCGATTTTATAATTTTCGGTTTTTTTTTTAGTTTTACCGTTTTTGAAAATTTCAAGTGTTTGCCTCTTACAGTTTCCAAGATATAGCAAATTGTCAAAATTACATAGTCAAAATTGCATTAACTGATGGACCACCCTTTAATTAAATTTTTTTTAAATTTTAGTGTTAATTGTTGTAGTCTGTATAAAAATACATTAATTTTACAAATTTCAAGTTTTAATATACATATGTTCATACAATTGTATGTATATTACATGGGATTTTAACATTTTTCGTTGCTCGTTTTGGAACACCCTTTAATTTTTAATTCTCATGTATTTGTTGTTGTAGCGGCCAAGGTTCTACATACTCTTTCCAAATTATGGTTCCTGAGAAAATACCGTGTGACGGACCGACGGACAGACGGACAGCGTAGCGAAAACAATAGGGTTGCTTTTCACCTTTGGTGTACGGAACCCTAAAAGGAAGTAAAACATAAAATTTTGAATTGAGCCATTTAATATGATAGTGAAATAAGTAATTTTATTAAAAATATTTAGCTCAGCGTTGTCTTTCCAAAATTTGAAGCATTATTAATGTACGAAAATCATGTCTAAGAAAAACTGCTGTAGCAATAAATAAAAAATATATTGCGATATAATTGCTCATTTGGTAATATATTTGTACATATATCCATATATTTAAGAGGTCTATTTATCGAAACTTGCAAAAAGCTCAATTTAAAAAAAATGAGTTAGGGTCTTTCTATATCTATTGAGATGACGATATGTAGATATGTGTTGTGAATATTGTGCTGTAGCAAGCTACAATTTTTGAAAATATTATAACTATTTTTAGGAGGGTGTTGGGGGGAGGGAGAGAGGAAATGAAAAATGGATTTTGTTGTTTATTTTTATTTGTTTTTGCTGAAGTATAACATCCACCTTTTTAAAGTATCTTTTATTGTTAATTTGTTTCTCATTTCCTTTACAAAACAAGCGCAATGGGACAATACCTTTTTTTAATGAAAAAAAGTTAACAATGGACAAAAAAAGCTATCTAGATTAACAAAAAAAAAAATGAAACGGATATAAAGTAACGAGTTACAAAAGTAATAAGTTTTTAAAACAAATGTAAATTTTTTTGTGCCAACAAATATATTTACAATAGACCCAAAGCTACCGGAAGAAATTGTTTTACAATTAGCAACAAATTTGTCAAAAGTGACAAGAAAAGAATAGAAGTATTTTAGATATAAATGTATGTAGTGTATAAAAAACAAATGGCTATAAAAATTAAAAAAAAGAGAACTAATAGTTACAAAATTAATTTGAAACTAAAAAAAGATACAATGACAATTTAAGCGGTAAGCTTAAAATAAAAGTATTAAAAAATTGCTTTCACATTTTAAACCCTTAACATATACGAGTACTACGCAAATAAAAAAGTCATTAATGGCTGCTGTACTTAAATTTAAATTTGTTTTTGGCAAAGGTCCAAATATAAATTTTAATGGGATTAAATTCTAAAAGACTTATATGTACCTTTCTTTAGTAATCATATTGAAGCTTTTCAATTTAATTTTAAACTTCAAGTAAAATCAACCTCAATAATCTTCTTATGTTTAATAAGAGTAAATATGTGTATGCATATCTCTACATATCTGTATCTGCGTCTGTATGTACCCTGTCGGAAACAGGGTTAACTTTAAACTAATTTTAAGCTAACTATTTCGCAACAAGTGCTGACTGGCACTCGGATTACTTTTCAATTTTAACATTGCAATGTCCTAGGCGGTATTCAATGGTTTCACTCTGCATTACTTTTCAACTAACTTAAAGTTGATTTTATTTAAGTCACCTGGTAGTCAATATATTTAAATTTTTTTATTTATTTTTGCTGAGTTCGTTCTAAGTATCATCACACGTTGTGTACTCAAAGCGCTAACACTCAGCTAAGGTATCAAACGTCCAAATGGCCAAAAGGAAATCTTTATATATTTTGTAAAAATGTGTGTATGTAGGAATTAACAATCACCCTCATTCCAGTTGTCAATATCAATGTCACATCAATACAATGCCTCTAAAATACTGGGGCTTTTCTACTTGCTCTCAAAAACAATTTTGTGCTATTGACAGTCAATTTATGTTGTCTAAGGTCTTATTTCTAATTAATTATTTCTGCCAAAAAAAAACTGACTTCAATCCAAAGATCTGGTGGCAGAAGAAGATTAGAAGAAGTATATGAAATATAAAATTAAATTTTAATTAGCGTAACTCCGCCCATTTTTTTAAATGCAAGATTGTGTGTTTTTCAGTGCTCAGGGTGCGTGTTAGCTCTTGTAAAAATCGGTGAAGTAGAATCACTTTAAATAAAGTATTAAATTTTAATGGGCGTGACTGCGCGCATTTTTTTAAATTCAGGATTGTGTCTATTTTAGAGCTCAAGCTCTGTGGTAAGTTTCGTAAAAATCAATTAAGTAGAACCGCGTGAAATATTACAATAAATTTTAATAGGCGTAGACCCGCCCATTTTGGCAAATTTAAAATTGTGTAATTGGAAGAACCAAAGTTGTTTGATAAGTTTCGCAGCAATAAAATAAGTATAATATCCTAAAATTAAAAAAAGTTGTGGGCATGTCCCCGCCCACTTTTTTACAACTCAACCAATGGGAAGCTATACCCCTTCAGACAAATAAAAAAATTTTAATACCCCCTTAAAACAAATAGAGACCAATTTGTTAACCTCCTGCTTTTTTTAAAGTCCTAATTTTTTGGTATTGTGTTGACGTGATGTCGATATTGACAACTGGAACAAGGGTGAAAATAACAATACGGTATATTTACAAGCTATCTTGGTAATTGCTTAAATCACAAAACTTATTGTATCTTTGTATTGATTGTATTATCATATTAAATACAATAGTGTAAAATTTGTCGTTGGAAATTTTCATAAAGAAATTAAATATTTTTAAAATGTTGTATTTAGAAAGAGGCTCTCTGAGAGAATTTATATGTAGCTTGTTCTTCTTTTTTCATTATAAATACAAAATACTCGCGATCACATCTCTGGCAACCAGTCAAAGCATGAATCTAGGCAAGGGTATTTAACAAGAAACATGAGCAATTTATGTTATTTGTTTAATTTTTTGCACTTTCTTAGTGGAAGCTTTTACTATCAAATATGTATTGTAATTATAGTAACAAATTGCGGAACCCGATATCGAACGAATGCAGTTTACACGGAAATATTAATAATATTAAATTAAAGTAAATGAGCAAAAGTGTGTTCAAGTAACATTTACCTTACGTAGAGATACTTGTTCCCCCATTCGGATTAATAATCAAGTTTTGCCTCAACATTCACATGTGAAATATATTTGGTATACACCTTGATCGATGGCTTACATGGAAACATCACATTGACTCTAAGTTAACTCAAATGAAACTAAATTTAACTCAAGTACATTGGCTGATTGGCAGAAATTCAAAACTCAGCCTAGACTGCAAACTTTTATAATACAAGTCGGTTTTAAAGCCAATATGGTGTTACGGAATTCAACTATGGGGCACTGCCTCAGCTTCAAATGTAGAGAAAATTCAACGAAGGCAAAATAAAATTTTACGCATGATAACATCGGCTCCATGGTACATCAAAAATTCAAATATACATCGTGCAAAATACGCAGGCAAATATCTAGCAAAACTCGAGTCACATCCTAATCCGCTTGCTCGTAATATTTTGAACTTTACTGGACACATTCGCTTAAAAAAGAGAGATACGAGGGCTCTAATACGAAACACTCCAGATGAAGCAGCTTGAAAATACTTTTTTTGCCTATCACTACTTATGTATTATTAATAACTATCACTAAGTTATGTCCGACATTGGTCGGGCCTACTAATTGTATTTTAGATTTAAGATTTGAATACTTTTTGTTAGTTCATATATGAAGATACAATAAATAAAAAAAAAAAATAAAATAAAAAAATATATATATAAGTTAAGTATTTTTCAATTCTTATTGAATAAAATATTTTTTTTATTAATTAATGAGATTTTCTAAAGAAGAGAAGAAAAATTAAACTGGACTTTTTAGTTGGGGGAAAATGCGTAATTTTTCTGTGCAGCCATGCACTACATCAGCATCCCCAGTTAAAAAGTTTAGCTTATTTCTTCTTCTGTTCTTTAGGAAGTTACATTTGTTAATACAAAAAAAAAATATTTTTCATTCAATAAGAATTGAAAAATACTGAACCTAAGCCCGATTGAGAAATTATTCCTGATTAAAATTCACTATGGCCTTTCTTGTGAGCAACTTTCGATCCTTGACTGTAGTCGAAAGTACTGATCGAACGAATAAGAATTGAAAAATACTGAACTTAAGCCCGATTGAGAAATTATTCCTGATTAAAATTCACTATGGCCTTTCTTATGAGCAACTTTCGATCCTTGACTGTAGTCGAAAGTACTGATCGAACGAAGTTTCATTTGCTATTGCTATTGACGAGCATTCGCCAACGAACGTCATTATTGTGAATAAAATTGACAAAAAATAGCTTAAAATTTAAGTTTGTGTACTTAAAAATAAACATTGATTCATATAAAGCTAAATTCTGTTCGATAAAAAATTCGTTGCTCAGCGAAATTTTCGATGCCCATACTATGAATTTAACATTAGATTTTCGATGTTCGATACCCAGCAAAGATCGAAAATCTAATGTAGCTCATAATAGGGCCTTATAGTTCAATGTAATTTAATATATATGTTTGCATTTAAGTATATAAAGATATTGAATTTTACTACTTTTTGGTTAACACAAACCACTGTGCAATGTTGGACACAGGGGCTAATATGTATTTACAAATATTAAAAAAAAATGTCATAACTTTTTTCTATCCATGTAATTTTATACACTAAACTTATATTACGAGACTTAAAAATATTAAACTTGCACATTTACACACAATAAAAATTATTTTGTATTCAAGTACTTAATCTTCATAGGGCCTTTGGGTCAATTTTGACCCATTTTAGGAAAAAACTTAGATTTTTTCTGAAAATTAGTGATTGATCTATGTCATATTTTCTGACTTTTATTTAATTTTATATCTTAATAGATATAGTAGGTTTATATATCCGCAAACTTGCCAAAGAAAATTGTATGCAAGATTTTGCACTAGAGATCTTCGGGTCAAATTTGACCCGTTTGGGAGTGTTGTGTCTGGTATCTTTTGTAAAATAATGAAAGATAATGAAATAGAAAATGGCCTGCATACATTATCAGACGATTTTGAAAATATAACACGACTGCAGATAATTTTTTTACATCTTATCGGTTGAACAATAAATACTGAGATCACAAATCACTTTAGTTGAAACTACACATAAAAATATAAATGAGTTATTACCAGAGATAGTACATGTGTTATTATCATGCGTGCTTATCATTAGTTTTGTTTTACCAAAGATAGTACTCTACCCTTCTTATATATATTCCGATAAAAAAAGTCTGTGAATCTTCTTAGTATAATATGGCCACTTCTGGCTGCAAATGGGAGGGTAAATATTACTTTTTTGGGCAACAGAAGGGAATCACAATGGACCCAATTGGGTCTCCAAGTGGAGGTGCGGTAAAGCACCACCCTTCCTATACTAACCTAACCTTCTTAGTACCTTGCATCATATCTCTAAAGTTAGTAATCACCAAGACAAGAAACTGCAAATATGATTAGATTACAATAAATTAAATGGAAGGGTTTATTTGATGGCCAAAGTTAGATCATGTTTTACTTGCAAAAGAAAGACTAATCAATGTTGTCAAATGGTGGTTAGTAACATGGTAGATATATAAGCTTACAATGCTTTTGTGATATCTACATCAGCTAATAGCGGCTGGAAATAAACTGTTTTGCAAAACGTCGACACTTCTTAGAAAATTTAGGATTGCAGCTTACTATGCCTTATATAAAGAACCAAAAGAGGTTATCAATATCAGTATTTTCACAGAAACTTGCACTAAAACTGCGTGAGGTAAATGAGTAGCCGTAAACTTCAACTAAATCCAAAGAAAAAATGCTTGAAGAGGGTAAAAACAGATCCAAAAGAAGTCGTTGCCAGTTAGGCCTCAACGCAGAAAATAAAACACCATTAGATACTATTATAGCTTGCAAAAACTTGATATGAAAACTACACTCTGAAACCATTACTTTATGTACAATTAGTAATAATATCGATTTAATATTACGGTTTTATCTATCATATATTAATCGAATTAAATATATGAAATAATGTTCTCTTTCATTGGCAATAAATGAATCACAAATAAATGAAACCAATACATAATTTTCAATTTGGGTCAAATTTGACCCGAAGATCGTTAACGTCCACGATTTTAAAGACCCTATGAAGGTTAATCAAAAAAAATATCAAATAATGTTTAATTAATTAAATTAAATTGTTCGATTAAATTTAATTATTTTTTTTTATTCTTTAGAAAACCACACTAAAAAAAATATTTCATTCTATAAGAATTGAAAATATTGAGACCGATTAAAAAATTATTCCTGATTAAAATTCGTAAAAAATTAATAATATAAAAATTCTACTTTTTCTCTTTTAAAATAATCAAACCAAATACAGATAATAATAAAACTAAAAAACAGTTTCAAAAACATGTGTTTCTTATAAAAAAAATACCTGTTTTATTTTTTCTGCGTGTAAAAGACAAACCCAAAACAAAAATGTATCATCCTTACCTCAAGTTTTCCAATTCATTGCGTAAATCCAAATCAGTGGAAGGCATTTGAGAATTCTTTGCTCGATTGTTTTGTGTAATCCTTAGAGATTTACGTAAATTACGCTCCAGTAATTCATAATCCTCACGGCGACGATTCATTAAAACATTCATTTGCTTCGACAAAAGACGCACTTGGTCGCTAACACTTAACGATTCCATATAATCATTGTTGTTATTGTTATCATTATTTAAATTTAAATTATTATTATTATTATTATTTGTGTTATAAGTTGAGATTTCATTGTCAACAATATCATTATCATTATTATTACTATTAATGTCATTGTTGTCATTAAAAACATTCACCACATCACTAAAATCATTATTATAGTTCTCATCATTAGTATTTTTGTTATCGCTATCATTAACAAATCGTAAAAGTTCAGCACTTGATGGTTCATTATACGACATACCATCATTAATGTTATCACCATTAATTGTAGCAAAGTCATTTGCACTACTATCCTTTTTCCCGCTACTATTGCGTAAAATCATTTGTCGTATGGTTGTGGCTGTTGATTTTGTTGTCATACCAGAGCCGCTGGTAGTTGGTGATGAGATACTATTCACTTCTGTCGAAATATCGCGCAATATATTGTCCATATCGTTTGTTAAAGTGGCGGCTTGTGTTAAACCGGCAGAACCGCATATTATTAAAATTGCTAAAGCAATTAAGGTTATAATTGCTGCCAACTGGCCGTCATTTGTCAACGACATTTTTAACGTTATTTTACTTTAACTTTATGTTTGGTTTTATTTAGCAAAAAAAAAAACAATTTTTTTTATATATTTTAATATTTGTCACACATTTTTACTGGATAATTAAAAAAAAATTTCTTTAATTTAATTGCCTTTAAACTTTTTTATTAACTTTCAAATGCACACTTTTTATGTTATCTAAATTTTTCATTCATTAATTTTATTTAAAACTCTTTAGACTTTAAATTACTTTTGCTGAATATTGTTAAACACCTTTCTGTATTTTTTTTTTATACCGTGGCGACTACTTTTGCGTTCTTTAGTCGACAGCTGAGTTAGGACTAAAGTTATCTATCTGCTTAGTTCGTCCTTTTATACGCACAATGTTCTTGAAATCTTCTCTTTGGTTGTTTGCTGTTGCTACAAAAAGAGTGTAACCAAAGCAAGCAGGTTGTTTTTTCAAGAGAATTGAGTGAATTAAATCTCTTAAATAGAAAGAAAATAATAAGGGGAAATTTTCTCTTTGAATTTATTACATTTATATTAGCCCAATTCACAATCTTGTGCAAATGGTCTTGCATTGTTGCATGTGCAAAATAGTATAGTATATTGATACTCACCATTTAACAATTCTTAGTGGTGAGTATCAATATACTATACCACTTTTCACATGCAAGGCCATTTGCACAAGATTGTGAATTGGGCTATTATATACAAAAAAATTTCATATGTAGTAAGTATAAAATTACCAAAAATTTTATAAATTAGAAAAAATAATTCATATCTCTAATGCATTGCTGGTAGACTTGTATCCAACAGTTCTTTTTGAACTAGTTTGAGAGCGTTTGAATCAAAAGTTGTTTCGAACACATTTAATTACCATTGACTTGTGTCCAACTGAATGAACTATGTATACAGTTCAAAAAGAACATTTGAACACATGTCTAATTTCTGGCTATTGGGCTAGTTTCAATGATATCTTGAAAACAGTTTTTATTTTAATTTACGAAATTAAATGTTAAACTTGAAAAATATTGTATTAGAAAATTCGTAAAATGGATTCACAAATGAAGCGAATGGAACTAGTGCAGGTGTTATAAGCCGCACTAAGGGAAAAGCTGCAACTTAAAAATATCTTCTATCTTCTATTTATATAAAATTGTAGTGTGTATTATAGCATTGCACAGATACATCTGTTTGCATTAGTTTTGCACGTTTTTTGGTTCTGGTATGAACAAATACGTTATTTATCGTTCTCTGTTACTAGTTGTAAATGTTGATTTTTAAGCAATTATTGTATGGTTGGGCAATGAGCAAATGAAAACAACACATTTATTTTTTTTTTGTTTTTCTAAGGCAAATAAGATACATAAAACTGCTTTTACCATAAGTGCCTTATGATGTGTTGAGAAAAAATGTAATTGGCTGATGAATGAATGAATGAAAGCAAAATTGCACATACATATGTAAGTAAATGATACATGTATATGAAACACATGCATTTGTAATTACTCTCAGAGCAAAATTGACTCTTTCTCTCTCTATACTTTCGCTGCGCCACAAAATAACATAACAAACGTCCGCACATACATCTGCACATCATGTATTTGTTTCAATAGTGGTTTTTTCATATATTTGTATGACAATATATATTTTTTGAGCAAAAACAGATCAAACAGTTGCTCAGCAGCAATACAATAAGCAATTGTTATTTGTTTTCAATTGTATTTTAATTTGGAAAAGCACGCACACACAATAACTCTTATACAGTTCTGTCGCTCACACTACAATTATATGGTACATACCATGGTATATTTGTTTTGGCTATACAAACGAGTATACAAATGCAACCCTTTAGTGCGTATTTGTTCTAAACGCATGATCTCTTTGACTATAAGAGCTGTGGAGCTGAAATTTGAAACACAGGTTCGAGTCAATACTACGCAGGTTAAAAGTTAAAAGATAAATTATTGAGTGTAGGGCAAAGTTTGCCGGGCTCAGCTAGTAAATTTATAAAATAAAAAAAAAATCATATTTAAGTACATTTAATCAATCATTTTTAACATGGATTTAATGTAGTTTCTATTTATATCGTAAATTATGATCAATGATCAATTGCCGTTATTTGGAAAAAAGGTGAACATTTTTTTACGTGAAATATCTCCCTTTAACAAAAAATGGTGCACAAAATAAGGAAAAGGATTTCATTTCACGTGAACTTTTATTGACGATAAAAGTGAATATTGTTTTAAGGTTGAAACCATGATACAATAATATAAAGGTAAAACCATTCTCTCTTTTCGTCGTCATATTAACCTTCTGACGTTTACCCCGATTTTTTTGTACTCTCAAAAATAATGCTACCGTATTCATTTGTAAAATCCGAATTTTTTGATTACTTTTTTGACTGTTAAGCTATGTACAGACGGTTATCAGATCTTACAATATTGCCAGTAAAATGTGCTCAAAATGTCTTACAACCGTGTGAACTGACAATTTTTGTCAGACGTCGTTGCCAGAAAAAGCATTGTCAGTCCATTGCAAGACTAGCAGCTGACAAAAAATTGTCAGACATCTTACAATCGTGTGAGCACGTTGTAAAATTATTGCCAGATATTTGTCAGGCATTTTAATATTGTCAGATGTGCGAAGTTTATGCAGCTGACAATGGCGTAATTGTAAGAGAATTCTTTCTATGCGCAACACTGCACACGCTTGATTTTAAAGAAAAAATTTATAATAAAATATATGCAGGCAAAATCATTGCAATTGCTTCTTTATGGTCCATACTTTCACTTTTTCATTTAATACAAACACAAACGATAAATATTTAACCATTTTTAACAAATGCTTTAAGTCTGGCAACGCATAACAACAGATCTAACAATTTGTGCATATGACCACCGTGTGTACTGGCAATTTTTCTACTGACGATTTTGTCAGACGAATTTGCTGTCATACAACCGTCTGGCAATAAATTGTAAGATTTTCTGACAAACGTGTGAACTGACAAGGAATATTGTGCTGGCAATTTTCGATTGCCAGTACATTGTCAGCACATTGCCAGATCTAACAATATTGTAAAATGTGACAATCGTCTGTACATAGCTTTACGCTTCTTTTTTTTTAATAGTTTTATAATAAAAATATTGAAAAATTCATCATTATTACCTCGTTTATACGCAAATCTTATTTGCAAATAAAACTATTTGCAAATACTGAACTCACCGTTTATACGTAGATAGAAACCATTGCTATCTGTGAATGATATTGCCACACATTGTAAAATTTATATTAAATTTCTTACAAAACAAAAATAATTGGCAATATTTTACACTTTATTTGCAAATAGTGTGCTATTTGCAAATAGTTTTCGTGAGTTATTAACTTACAATAAAAAAAGCAATGTGAGTCCGATCACAGAGGAGATGCGTAAACATCTAGTAATGAATTTTTTTTTTTAAGTTGGAAGTACTTATGCTTTTAGTATCTTTTTTTAAATTAAATAATTAAAAGTATCAAAACTTTCAATATTGTAAATACATATGAATTTGTAGGTTTTTGTTTGTTTTATTAAACAAGCAGTAAATTTACTGATTACTAAAAAAACTCAGTAAATTTTTACTGCTAATTTAATTAGCATTAATTTTAATTTGCATTACCAGTAAAATCGTAGGGCCGTAATCATAATAAAATTGTAGCAAGTGGCAAAGTTTTTTCATTCAAATTTTGAAATTTTTGTATGAAAAACATTTAGCCACTTGGTAGAATTTCATTATGAATATGGGCATTACTGATTAGAGAAAATTCAATGCACCTCATCATATAACAAATCATTTAGGCAATTTATAAAAATTGTAGAAAAAAAATTTTAGTAATCAGTAAAAATTTACTTGTTAAACATTTTTTATTGTTTTTACTGAAACTTTAGTGGTACTGCAGTGCTCATCTATGGTAAATGCCTTTACGTTTTCTTTTTAATTTTTAATTCCTGTTGTTCATCGTTTAGTTGTTGCTGTTCTTGTTGTTGTGTACGCTTTGCAATTAAAATAAATTCAGTAAAGTGCGACTTTGACTCGCGCACATTCGGTTTTGATCATATTTTTTTGATTTAGCTTTCTTCCTTTTTTAAGTTTTTTCAGTTTAAACGATGTTTTTCAGTTTTATGGCTTTTTTCTCGTTGTGGCGTTTTTTTTTCTCATTTTGGGTTTTTTAATTTTCGCAATTTTTTTTCATTTTGGCGATTTTTTTCTGTTTTTTTGGGTTTTTTTTAATTTTGGAAATTTTTTCTGTTTATGGAGTTTTTTTTTGTTTAGGCGATTTTTTCATTTTGGCGATTTTGTCATATTGGCGATTTTTTTGTTTAAGGATTTTTTTCAGTTTGGCGATTTTTCCGGTTTTTTGCGATTTATTTTAGTCCTAGAGATTTTATTTAATTTGGTGCTTTTTTCGTTTTGGCGATTTTTTTTTTGTTTTAGGCGATTTTTTTATATTTGGCGATTTTATATTTTATGTTTATGTTTTTATGTTTTTTTAGCTTTGCCGTTTTTGAAAATTTCAAGAGTTTTGCTCTTACGGTTTCCAAGATACAGTAAGTTGTCAAAATTTCAAAGTCAAAATTGCATTAACTGATGGAACACCCATTGATTTAAATTTTTTAAATTTAGTGTTAATTGTTGTAGTCTGTATAAAAATACACTAATTTTACAAATTTCAAGTTTCAATATACATATGTTCATACAATTGTATGTATATAACATGGGATTTTAACATTTTTCGTTGCTCGTTTTGGAACACCCTTTAGTTTTTAACTCTCATGTATTTGTTGTTGTAGTTGCCAAATGTCTACATATTGTGTCCAAATTTCAAGTCCGTAGCTCTTACGGTTCATTTTCATCTTTGGTGTACGGAAATATACAGAAAAATAACCGGCGGCGTCGCACCGTCGACTTCGAGCCGGTCGACTTGTTTCTCTGCTTGGTATTGCTTCTTTCAAACACTAATGCACTCATACATAGCTCACACTGATTTGACAATGCTGTGAAAGAAAAGCAAAAAGCCATACTTCTTCCGAAATAATGCTGGAGAATCAGTTACCGTTAGTGGAGACCGGTATAAAGCCATGATAACCGACTATTTTGTTCCCGAATTGGATGGCATGAATGTGGATGAGTTGTGGTTCCAACAAGACGGCGCTACATGCCACACAGCGCACGTCACAATCGATTTATTGAAGGAAACATTCGATGAGCGCATAATTTCGCGGAATGGACCTGTCAATTGGCCACCAATATCGTGTGATTTGACACCATTGGATTATTTTCTTTGGGGATATGTGAAGTCGCTCGTCTACGCCAACAAACCAGAAACGTTAGGGGACTTGGAAGCCAACATTCGTGGCGTTATTGCCAACATACGGCCCCATATGCTCGAAAAAGTGGTTGAAAATTGGACCTGTAGAATTGGCTTTATTCGAGCCAGCCGCGGCGGCCACATGCCCGAAATCATATTTAAACGTTAATGGCATAAAATTATCCTTCCAATAAAGCCAAATTGATGGACATTAAAACGATTTTCTTGTGTTTTATTTCAATTCAAAGTTCTATACATCTAAAAAAAACACCCGATATATATATATATACGTGAAGAGAATTTTTTGTATTGTGTGAAAATTAATATTTTTTGATGAAAAAAGCAGAAATGTTTTAATAATACACGATGTATTATGGAAATACCAAAATTTTTATGAAACACACCTAGTATTACAATAAACGAAGATGTTTACTGCACGGCTGCCTGATATTTATGAAATATTATGATATTTACAAGAGTACGTTTTCCACCAACATAGATATTAATATCAGTATTAATATATTTTTCTTCTTATTCTGCCGACGTTCTCTCTCATATTATATTAGATTTAATATCAGGTATAGACGCTATGCAAATAAAAAATATATTCTATAATTTAAAGAAAAAATACTTAAAATTGGTAAATATTTTTCTCAAATTTAAAATACCTTCTTATATTTTTTAAGTAAGTCAAATTTGATGAACTAATCAGTAGTAGGTCATTTCCTAAAATTAATTTTTTGATTTAAAACGAAATTGACTAGTTTTTAGGACACAATTTCCCTAAGATTTTAAACCATTTTCCAATTTTTGGTAAATATTTCCTTTAAGCCAGTAAAATTGTCCTCGAATGTGAGAATTTTTGTGTGTATTTTTATGAAAGATTTTTAAGGATATGAACTTTTTATTTTTTACTCATATTAAGTAATGTTTACTAGATTTTTGTAAAAATTTACTTAGCCCCTGTTTGTGTTAGACGTTTGAGTTAGAAATCTTGGCGTTTCTTTAATAGATGAAAGAAAAGTTGTACAAACTTTCTTTTAGTCTATTACAGAAACGCCAAGATTTCTAACTCAAACGTCTTACACAAACAGGCGATTAAACTTAGAAAATGTGTTTACTTAAATTTAGAAACTTTTATTCTTTAATAATAGCATGTGTGTTTTTTTGAGTGTACATTATAATTATTTATTTTTGTTGGCGATAATTAGAAAATATCGTGCAGCCAATATAATACAAAATGTGCAAAATGTAAAATGAATTATAGTTATATTACATTACATTATTTAACGCAAAGGACATACCGAAATGAATGTAACGTGATATAAATATTTTAAGGTAACACCACTGAAATATATTATTTACACAGAGAAAACAGTGCCTAATAAATACCTCATAAAATAGAACAAAATTAATAAGAAATCTCTATGGTTTTTTTTTCAATAAGGAAATCTTATTAATTTCATAGAGAAAACCTTTTTGAAAAAATCAAGAAGAAATCTTGTAGTTTTTATGAGGTTATTTTATTGCTTTTTTTAATAAGGTTTTATGAGGCAACCTCATAAAATAAAAAAAATTGTGTCTTTCTTTATTCTTTGTGCTTTGCTGATATATTTTCATTTAAATTCTATACCATATACTTTGAAAGGAGACAAGTATTGAACCAGCAAACTTCTGACTGATAGACAAACACTCTAAACAATATGCTAACAAGCAGTCTGAATAACAATTGAAATAATTTTGCAAACATGCTTATACAAAAACGAAAAAGATCATGAAAAAAATTGTCTGTGTCTATTTATAGATATGAAATAACAAGACACCTCATAAAATCAAGAAGATTTCCTTATTAAAAAAATCAATAAGATGCTTTACACATAATCATATAGGAACATAATAAAATCAAGAAGAAAACCTTATTGAAAAAATCAATAAGATAGCCTAATAAAATCAAGAAGAAAACCTTTTTAAAAAAATCAATAAGGCAACCTAATAAAATCAATAAGAAATCCATATAGTTTACAATTTATAAGAAAACCTAATAGAATCAAGAAGTTTTTTTCTATTGATTGTTTTTTTTGGTGCCAAAAATAACGGAAATTGAGTAAAAAAAAGTTGGAAATAATAAGATTTCTTTTTGATTTTATGTGGTTTTCTTCTTGATAAAATTAATAAGATTTACCACATAAAAACAATAAGGAATCTATATGAAAAAATCTTCGCTTCTTTCTGCTGGGATACCCATTAGCCTAAAAACGTTTCATAGAGAAAATCTTATTGATTCTATGAGGCAGTTTTTTCTCTGTGTATTTATCAGCTGCTTATGGTGTTGCTGCGCAAAAGCAGCTAGCGGCATTTTAAGTCGCCTGCTATGGTAAATGTGTTTAATGCACAGGAATTTCTGCAAGAAAAATTTCATCATCTGAACTTTGACTTTTTATATAGAATTTATTGCTGGGACTTTTTATTAACTCTCATAAGGTGACCATACCGAAAAACGTATTCCAAGCAGCGTTGCCGTTGTGAAACTAAAGTATCACTTTTGACCCTTTTTCGTGCTAATGACACTTTATATGACCCTTTTGTTAATTTATCCCTTTGTATCATTTTAACAAAATGTATGCCGTAGGGCAATCATATGTTCAAAAATTGGACGACGGACAGTCTAGCATATCAGTAATTGGAAAAAGTGCTGTTCGTCCATCATTTTACTGTTTTAGTCGATACAAAAGCCAGTAAATGGTGAAAATATTGCAAAATATACGAAACTCAAATCCCTGATTCCAAATGCAAATTATTTCTGGGAGTATCACAATTAAAAAATATATATTTTAACTTACTTTCATCTTTTTATAAATGAAATTTAAATGTGATTTTTCATTACTTGCAAATCGGCAAGACCGTCTACAGGCGGTTTTCGCTATTCTTTACCTGGTGTTCGTTCCAAATGTTTTTTTTACCTGTAAGTTAAAACTTACGGTTCTTTTGGCTATATCCACTTTAAAAAAATATTAGCTTCATCCGATCATTTTTACGATCTGGCCAGTTAGAGGTCTAACATTGATTTATAATTAAAGTATGTATGTATGTTAATTAATTTTATTTTAGTCTGATGTATTTGATTAATTGTTAAAATTCGTTTTTCTTTTTTTTAATTGAAATAAATGTTATTTTTTTCTTCCAAAAAAAACCTGACCCTATTTTACTATAAAATACCCTTTTATTGACCCTTTTTTTCTTAAATACCCTTTTTATGACACTTTTTAAAAATTTTCAACGGCAACCCTGATTCCAAGTTAATACATTGCTAAACTTGAGTTCATATAACATCTGTTGTAACTATTCTCTTTATATTATTTTGAGCCCTCTCTTTTCAACTTAAAATTAAGAGAAATTATACCCTTCAAATTGGCCATTTGGTAACTTTTTCTTGACTTCTGTATGCTAACTATTGAGCTAAATGTTTTGTTTTCATTTTCAATACCCAGAACGACAGATGTTTTTGTGAGTTGTAAAAAAAAAACACCAAGCAGCAGATACAATGCAAGTTTTTTTATCACGTTTTATTTTTATTTTATTCTTTCTTTTATTTTTGTTATTTTATAACATTAAAATTGTGTCTGATTTTGTGGTCGTCGTTGGGGGGTTTTTTGTTTGGAGGCACCCGCGCAACAGTTAAAATGATTGTGAGTGTGTTTTATTTTTTGACTTTAAAAATTTCAATTATGTTTTCAAGCTGCTCTTTGATATTTTATTTTATGTGGTTTTTTTGTACGTCTGCCTGTCTATTAACGAGTTAAAATATATAAGCCATAATATAAAATGTTAAAGTAAAAGTTTGTAACGTAAATATTCAGAGTATGCAGAGTAGTTTTATAGTTTTAAATAGGTACATATGCATATTTACAAACACACAAAGGTATTTGTATGTACATATAATATTTTTTATTAGTTTTAATAGTAAAAGTTGGTACGAGGGCTACTCTTTATATTTCAGGAACTGGCAACAATAATGCCAGTAGCTAAAATCTGGCAACACCATAATAAAATTTTATATTTTTTTTAGCATAAACGTACTCGCAACGTTTTGATAAACAAGTGCTATTTGTTTTGCTTACAGTGTCAATTTGACAAAAAGAATTAAAATTTTTAGAGAAGGTTTTCGTTGGATTATTTTTCAAAACTTTCGATGCTGCTTATCTTAACAAGAAAGTGTCGATGAACTCAGGTCTTTGTATGGCGATAAAACACCATCAAAAACCACATTATATCACTGGTATAGTGAATTCAATCGTGGTCATAGTTCCGCCGCCGTCTAATTCGGTGAAGGTCGTCCAAGATCGGTTGTTGTGCCACAAATCATCGATGCAGTACGTGAACTGATAATGCAAGATCGTCATGTGACATATTTGTGAGATAGACGCATCCTTGCACAATAGTTTCACTTCAATAGATTCGAGGTTGCATGAACTGTTAGTTGTAAAAAAAATTGTTCTCCTTGGATACCCCACAATTTATCATTCATTCAAAAAAGCTTCGCGTCAAGTAGTGTATGGAAATTATTAAAAAGTTCAACCGTGGTGCTTCAAAATACGTGTATAAAACAGTGACAGGTGAAGAATCATGGATATGTGCTTATGAGCTGAACAGAAAAGAGCAATCTAGCGTGTGGATATTCCAAGACGACAAAAGCTGTTCGTGGAAGAAGCACAGCCGAATGTAACCACTCTTTTGCTTGAGCAACGTAGGACTGTAAATTTTGAGTGGTACACAACCACTTGTTTTTGCTGGAAGTCTTGGGAGAAATTCGTAAAAGTTCATTTCATTTCATTCTTCATTATGAAAATGCGAGATCTCACACATCTCGTCAAGCAAGTGAATTTTTCAGCAGTCAAAGCATCAAGCATTGATGACTCATTATTTGCTATTCCCGAAATAAACATAGTAACCCTCGTATATAATAAAAGCATTGCAAGTTAATGCAAATACAGATGTAATTATAGTTTAAAATTCATTCACCAATTTTTGTATCTCCTAGATACGAGTACATATTTATAAATGTATGTCTATACTCGTATAAAATATAAGCACTCTACACAGTGCTTAATATATATATATATATATGTATGTATGTATATATGTATTTATAACTATATGCATATATACATGCTTCGTTGATGAACAAATAAATTTTAAATTTCAAAAATGCGCTTGGTTGCACTTTCTGGTCTCTTGCCCTCCCTTTTACATTTTTTTTACATTTTTTATACTTTCTAAGGAAATAGAACAAAGAAAAAAAGGTAACACCAGAATATTAAGTCAGACAAAATTGTTGTGAGTTGGTATGCCACAAAAAATATATTAAATAATAAACTTACACAAGTTGGACAAGAAGTTCAAAAAGTTTTTGTTTGAAATAGTTGCACTACGAGAGTCTGTAATTTGTATAGTTATAGCGTGATAGCATTCCTAATAAATTTAGACGGCAAAAATTCATATCAACTGAGACATATGTATGTACTGGTCGTCAAGACTTGAAGAAATGGCAGTTGTGCAAAAATTTAGCAGTCGTGATAGTTAAAAAGGATAAAAACACTCAATTCGTCTTCCAGTAACTGCTACTGCAATCCGGAGAACAGCTTATATCTCAATCATATTACATAGAGTCTGTTACACTGATTAACATGTTGCATGGAGACGAGATGGCATCCTTGAAATGACAAAAGGACAATTATAAGAAACTTAAATAAAACTTATTGCTTAAAGTCTGGTGCGGAGTTCTTACGGAAATTCAGGTTCCCATATAAACTGTATGCAGAAAATAACTTAAGGAAATTCAGGCTTCTAAATTTCATAAAGAAATTTCCATTAGCTGGTACGGCCTTTCAGAGGAAAAGTTTACGGAATTTTTTAAATTTATTGCCTATATTTTTGCATTCAACTGAAAATAAAATTATTTTTAATTTCTAATTTTAATTAAATTATCCCTTATTCCAATTGTCAACATCGACCTCACATCAATACAATACCAAAAAATTTAAGCTTTTATAGCCGTTGTCGAAAACAACTGAATTATATTGACACGCTCATGGTCTTTGCTAAACCTTAAGGAACAGAAATAGACTGTCAATAGCACAAAATTGTTCCCGATAACGAGTAGACAAGACCCAATTTTTTGGTATTGTATTGTGATTTGTGATTGTAATTAATTTTTAGTGTTTTTGCATTTTGTTAATTCAAATATATGTATATTTATTTCTGTGTATGCAAACAAAAGGCTACACGATTAATATGTCCGTGTAGAAATAAATGTACGAGTAATTTTACAAACGTGAAATTCCGTAAGATCTTCGTACTGGGCTTTATTTTGTAAAAATTATTAAGGCTTTATAAAGGCTTTTTAAGAAAGATTTTGTATGAAAATTTGTTTTAGGAACTCTTTATAAAGCCTTAATAAGTTTTATAAATAAGGCGATTTAATTTCAAGGGTCTTGTGATCTTAACGATCATAAACTCATCAATCACATAGTGCTTTTTGCTTACGAACGCGTTGTCGTCGGCAATGCTTGATGAAAATCAAAATTAATTTTTTTTATTAGATGGAAACTAACTCTAACTGATGAAAAAAATGTCCTCTGCTTTAAAGTATTTGCTTTCTAACGTCTCGAAAAAAGTACTTAAATTTGATATTTATAACAAAAATAGATATATTTCCAAACGATCTGGTTTTTTCAGTAACGAAAATTTTGAACAAAAAATTCGTTGTAATATTTTCTATAGTAGAACCTTTTAAATAAGTATAAATATGGGTTTGGTATTCTTGCAAATTTATTTTTTTTTTATAATAGCAAAATAATTAACCCTTTTTTCAGCAAAAATCGTAGAAAAATGGACTTTTTTCAAAATTTTAATTTAAATTGCTTATAATTTTTAACTAAATAATAGTGCTTTTGGTACCAATTTCTTTTAATAATAAAAATTTTGATGAGACATTTTTTTAGATTTAGTTGAATTGTATACACAACAAGCATTTCTCATATTCCGTTTCATTACTTTAAATAGCTGATGTTAGTAATAATCTCTAGCCAAGTAGATGGACTAGGGTGCTGAAAAAAATGCACAGAAAAATGTGCATTTTCCCCAGCTAAAAAGTCTCTTTTAGTTTTTCTTTTCTTCTTTAGAACCTCACATATTCCATTCAATAATAATTGATGCAATTACTGAACTGAAGTCCGATTAAGATATTATTCCTGATTAAAAATATATAAATTATATATATAAGTTATAGTTTATACTATGGCTGACCTCTAAAACGTCAAATGCTATGCCTTTGAACAAAATGTAGTGTTTCATATGACAATTATTAAAAATGTTGAAGTTTTGTTGTATTTTCTCAGTACATTTTAATTGTATTGTAATAATTTGAATGCTTCAATTAATGGCGTAGTTTTTACTTGTCATCTCTCGAGTTTCAACACATTGAGTCATGACAACTGTTAAAATGTTGAAAGCTATTCCAAATTAAATGTTTCATTGGAACACCCTGTATTTATTAAATTTTCCTCTTATACATTTCATGATAGAAGTTTTCTCCAAACTGCATTATTTCCAATTAAAATATCGTTACAATTTAACAGATATGGGCATAATGCAGTAAATACTTACTGCAGTAAAAAAGCAGTAAGGAGTAAAATTTTACTGGTTACTGAAAAAATTTACAGTATTCAGTAAAACTTTTTTACTGCTTACTGAAAAATTTGCAGTATTCAGTAAAATTTTATTGAATACTGATAAAAAGCAGTAACCAGTAAATTTTTACTTAAATGAAATTTTGTTGCAGTATTTTACTGGTTACTGAAAAAAATAGAAGTAACCAGTAAATGTTTAAATACTGCAGCGTGACTCTTATAGAGCTATTATAAGTCGAAGCAACCAACAACAAAAATACACGCTTTGCTTAAATTGTAACAAATACCAAAAAAGAACAATATCTAACATAATCGAATAACACAAAACATAAGTAATCGAAACACTTCGCTTAAGCAAACACATCTGCACTGCTGCTAATAATAAAGTGAAAACTTAAAAAAAAAATTATACTAAGTAGTCTAGGAAATAATCAGACCACATCTAACAAGAACATCACTTCATCGTCTGCTCTTTCACCATTTCTTTGAATTGTGCCGAATTGTTCATATTGTAATTATATAGATCCTTCCGTCACAAAACATACAGAAGTGTCACAAGACGGAAGATATGGGAATTTTTTTGTTTGTCTCGTCTTCCCTAAAATTTTGTCGTCGTTTTTGTTTTGCTACGTCTTTCTAAAGCAATAAATTTTTATTAGCTGTGTTAATTGGTAAGTAGTAATACACTATAGTATCAAATACACTATGCTTTTCTCTTTTTTCCACGAATTTTAACAAAAACCTGATTGGAGCTTTTTTTACCTGTCACTTTCTTCACTTCTGTGTATTCTGTGCTTCCGTGATCTTCGTTAAAATGTTAGTTATATACTTACATAGATTCATTGAAGGTGCATCGATCAAGGAGCATATAGGCCTTAAAGGAAACCCCTCTTTATGAATTTTAAGCAGTCCATATATAAAATTTGACTGAAAACTGCAATTTTTTCAGTAACCAGTAAAATACTGCAACAAAATTTCATTATCAGTAAAATTACAGTATTACAGTATTTTATTTCATTATCAGTAAAATACTGTAAAAAAAATTCATTTTCAGTAAAAATTTACTGGTTACTGCTTTTTTTTTCCAGCATTCAGTAAAATTTTACTGAATACTGCAAATTTTTTCAGTAAGCAGTAAAATTTTACTGAATACTGAAAATTTTTTCAGTAACCAGTAAAAAAGGATTTTTTACTGCAGTAATTATTTACTGCAGTATGCCCATGTCTGCAATCTAATACGTTATGATGCCATTAAGAAACGTAGTAGCGGTTACAGTACGTTGACTTCAGTGGTTGCAAGTTTTCTAATTTGTTTCATGTGTCAAACTCAAAGTTCCATTATTAAAATATTTCAACCCTTTCTTTATTTTGGTATGAATGAATACAATGACTGAGTTTCATAAATGTTGGCTGGCAGAATAACTGACTGACTACATGAATGGCTGACATTATTTCATGCCACAAGCTTTACATTGACATATGTACATAGTTCGTAACCATGCATACATATTTATGTATGTATGTTTGCCTTTTGTGCTCTATATATTGATAAATAAATATTTCTTCTGGTTGGGGGTTTTGCCTAGAATACTCCTTGTATTGCATAAGGGAATTGTGTCTGTGATATCTTTGTATAAACAATTGCATTTTTATCGCGCCTTGGCAAATCTACTACAACTAAATAATGAAATAGTTGCATCTACAGCAGAGTACAAGCAAATTTGTAGTTGTAAGAAATATGTAAGAAAATTTTACAAAATAAAGTATTAAAATGTGTGTGAATGGAAGGGGGTTTGTTGTGTGTGTCAACGGTTGAAAAAAGTTCGGGTTACCATAGACACAATTAAGTAATAAAGTGCAGTGCAGCACTACTGCCGCCAACACTATCATCAGCGCCCATACTATTGCAGTAAAATGCAACAGTGCACTATGTGCAATTTTACACATAATACAAACACTTATTTTGAGTACACATCTGACATTTCTTGTGTTGGAATTTTATGGTGGCATTTTCAAATCGTGCGCAACGCCGTTCATATTAGCCCAATTCACAATATTGTGCAAATGGTCTTGAATCGTTGCATGTGCAACGATTCACAATATTGTGAATGGGGCTATTATGTTTTTTTTTAGCAATGCCACACAACGAACAATATGCAAAATGACAAACGTTGCCACTGTTACACACTATTGCGATGTCACAAAGCGCCATAGTATGTATTCGGCATTAGTAACATATTTAATTTTTTTTTAACTACACACTTCCGGTATTGCACTCCAGTTTGGTAAAAAAAAATTGTAATAACTATTTAAAAAAGAAAATTAATTATTCCTTATTGCTAATTTTTTATTACTCGAAAGCTTGAAAATTGCATTTAAAAAAATGTAAACATTCACAGCTGTTTACACATAAAGTGAGTTGCAATAATTTTTTGCATTAATGTCAAAATTTTAATTGAATTGATCCATGAGTGTTTTTTTTTTCCAAATAGCGAATATTGAAAATTTGAATTTTCGCCAATAAAATTGTAAATGGACTCATAGTGCAGTGACTGTTGCAATTGTAATAAGTTAACTTGGTTCTTTAGGGAACTTTATTTGTTTGTATTTTATTTTCTCCTGTGTGTTAAGTTGGTTTTATTTTATGACATTTTGCATACAATTTCAAAAATTTACTATTTGGCAAAATAATACGAGTATGCATGTTTTTCAAGCCACATTCATGTAATAAAATGATACCACGTGTACCCCTTTGCACTTTACCATATAAATAGCGAATATAAAAAACATGAATCCTGCTACTATGTACACCGTGTGCACTTTTTTATGTACATATACATATATACAAAGAAATGTATATGTAGTGTAGTATATAAAAACGTTTTGTGGTTAGTTGCTGTCAGCTAATGTTGCAGCATCTTTACATTTTCACTTGAATGTTATGCGTACTTTTCATATTAATTTCATTTTTTATTTAGTTATTTATTTATTTTTATTTTAAAGATAGATATGACAGAAAATATGCTTAATTCTTTGTGATACTTCTGCAGAGATATTAAAAATAAAATGTTCCTGGTTAAGTTTTTAAATTCTTTAATTGAATTCGCCTCTTAAAAAAGAAGTAATACCTTATTTTTTACTTATGTTTAAACAATAATTTTTTAGATTTTTAGGGTTCCGTACACCAAATGTGAAAAGGAACCCTATTGTTTTCGCTACGCTGTCCGTCTGTCCATCACACGGTATTTTCTCAGGAACCGTAAGAGCTACGGACCTGAAATTTGGACACAGTATGTAGAACCTTGGCCGCTATATAAACAAATACATGAGAATTAAAAATTAAAGGGTTTTCCAAAACGAGCAACGAAAAATTTTAAAATCCCATGTAATATATATACAATTGTATGAGCATATGTATATTGAAACTTGAAAATTATAAAATTAGTGTATTTTTTTATACAGACTACAACAATTAACACTAAAATTAAAAAAAAAATTAAAATTAAAGGGTGATCCATCAGTTAATGCAATTTTGACTATGTAATTTTGACAATTTGCTATATCTTGGAAACCGTAAGAGGCAAACACTTGAAATTTTTAAAAACGGTAAAACTAAAAAAACCGAAAATTATAAAATCGCCAAACCAAAAAAAAAAAAAAAAAAATCGGCAAAAATTAAAAAAAACGCCAAAACGAAAAAAATCGCCAAAAATTAAAAAAAAATTCTAACACTAAAATAAATCGCCAAATTTGAAAAAATCGCCAAATTGAAAAAAAACACCAAAACGAAAAAAACGTCAATAATCGAAAAAAATCGCCAAAACGCGAAAATGTCGCCAAAACTAAAAAAAATTTAAATAAAAAAAATCGCAGACATGAAAAAAATCGCCAAAAATAAAAAAAATCGCCAAAATGAAAAAACGCCAAAAACCGAAAAAATCGGCAAAACAAGAAAATAAAGTGTCAAAACTAAAAAAAGAGCCAAAACTTAAAAAATCGCCAAAAATTGAAAAAACGCAAAAACCGCCAAACAAAAAAAAAACGAAAAAACCCTAAAAACGAAAAAAAATTGTCAAAACTTTATATTATATAATTAGGATAAAGTTTGTATTAAATTACATATCTAGTGTTCGTATGGAATCCTTCGTGCGCGAGTCAGAGTCGCACTTTACTGAATTTTTTTGTATTTTAATTGTTTTATTACAAAAACTATTATAATGGTTCAAAATTATTAACTATGTTTTCAACAAATATACACATATACATTAAATATATGTATATAACCTAAACATGAAAACCATTAAAATTGAAAACAAAAGTTAAAAAAACTTAAAATGAAATCAGAATTCATATACGTACATATATATTTATTTTTAAAACAGATAATTTATAAAAAAAAATAATTTGCATTTTTTTTATAGAAATATTTTATGTATAAATATCAGAATTTAACATTTTGAACACAAAAAAATCTTAACATAACAAAAAACCAACTCTAAAAATGCAATACTGAAAAAAGTTGTTAAATATAGAAAAATCGTCATTTCTGGACCTAAAATTGTCACTAGTGTATTTTGAGAGGTGAAAATCGTCAAAATGCAGAAAAATCGTCAATTCTGGCAACAGTGATCTCGCCTCTGTGAAATTAAAAGAAGTCCGAAGTGAAAATTTCTATGAATATTTCTCAAATCATTTTTCACTGCAAGTGAATTATTGTCTTAAGGAAAAGTTAATTAATCGCGTCTGGTTACATATTAGTCGATTATTTGTAACAAGCCTGTCAAAAAGTAATATATCCTTGCCTTTGAATTTTTTTGATTTTAAAATTTTTTAGATAATTATTTTAATTTATTTCGAGCCTTATTTGCGATTTTGTCGTAATTTTCAAGAGAAGTTTTTTTTTAAATATTCAAATATGTTTTTGTGTGTAAATTGTCGCTTACGATAAAATTTTACAGCCCGTATCTTAAAAGTTATCAACAATTTTTTTGCATTTTGATAATTCTAAACTCTAAATTCAATAAAAAAGTCTATTTTCGATAACATGTCGCTTACGATAAAATCGAAAATAAGGCTCGATTTGCTAAGTGCAGTGCTATAGAAGATAGTGATATATAAAAAAACACAAATCATGAATCCATGTTTCCTTTTTATACAGCAAAAAATAAAAAGAAGATTAAATTAAAAAAGTATGTAGTTTTCAACTAAAATTTTAATAGATTTTTGTTCAGATAAAATAAATTCAGGGAGTTGCGACTTTGACCCGCGCACGAAGGGTTCTGTATGGACACTAGATATGTAATTCAGTACGAACTTTAGCCTTTATACAATATAATTTTGAATTTTTTTTCGTTTTTGGGTTTTTTTTTGTTTTGAGCGTTTTTTTTTTGATTTGGTGGTTTTCGCATTTTTCGGTTTTGGCGATTTTTTTTAAGTTTTGGCGCTTTTTTAGTTTTGGCACTTTTTTTCGTTTTGGCGTCTTCTTTCGGTTTTTGACATTTTTTCATTTTGGCCTTTTTTTCATTTTTGCGATTTTTTCATGTAGACGAATTTTAGGTTTTGGGGTCTTTTTCGCGTTTTGGCGAATTTTAGCAAAAATAATGTTATTGACTTGAAGAGCTAAAATATTGCCATATGTCATATTCTTGTAAAATGATTTTTTAAAAAGATAGTCATATGCAAAAAATTACATTGAAAAATGGGCTTGAATGCCAACTTTGACAGCCGGACACACTAGAGCTGCAAAACTATCGATGGTACTATCGATAGTATCGATAGTTTTATTTTAAGTGGACTATCGATATATTTTTTCGATAGCGATACTATCGACAAAAACACTCTACTAAAAGAGAAAAAATTAAAGTCAATTAAAACGGAATGATGGCGACCAGTGATGCCAACTTTTTTGTCTCTAAAAGCACATCAGAACTTAAAAAAAGCACTAAAAAGCGTAATTTTGAGATCTAAAAAGCGCAAAAAGCACTAAAGTGAAAAACGAGTGCAATTAAACAATGTTTTCTAAGGTATAATTTACACAGAAAAAATAAATACACCAAGTTTTTTATTAAAGTAATTTTAAAAATACACAAATTTCTTAAAAGCTCTACTTAGTGCTTTTTAGTTTGTTAGTTTGGCACTAACGCTCGAAAATTGGCGTTTTTAGTCTTCAAAAAGCACTAAAAATAGTGCCAAAAGCACCAAGTTGGCATCGCTGATGGCGACTGTGTAATAAAAAATGGAACATTCAAATTTCGCTGTCTGGTTTGGTAATGGTTATAATTACATATATAAATGTGAAAACAAATTAATTAGTTTTGATTTGTTTCAACATAAGATGTCAGTTTTTATCTACCAGATGCAAATTGCATAAAAATATAATTATTATGTACCAACGGCTTTGATACTTGAAGAAACTTGACGGCGGCTAAATTTGTCGATTACTGGACTGTCTATGCTCTTTACTTTTAAATAAAAGCTGACGCTAAATAGTTTGCTTCTCCTTCTTTTAAATGAATACTTTTTAGCTAACTGCAATTAAACTATTATTATAATGAAAGATTTTTTTTTAATTTATTCCTTTTTAATTTATTTTTTATTGATCCATCTATCTATCTGTTTGCTTTTTCGTTTATTTTTTTTATAGAACTGTGTATATACCTATGTTTGTTCAATGATTAAAAAATTCAAGATTTTATATTAGAATAACAAAAATTAAAAATTTTAAAAACCCCCGACTTTTCTCAGAAAAGATGTTATATCTTCTAAACGGCTGGACCGATTTTCTTCAAACATAGCTAAGAACCCTCTCGATCAAGTCATCTTTCAAACAAAAACTAAATGGAAATCGGTCCAGCCGTTTGACCTGTACGTGGACATGGACAGACACACAGATACACAGACACACACTACAAACTTATAACACCCATTTTTTTAGTCTGGGGTTAAAAATACAAAATTGATAAGTTTTAGCCCTTATAGACATGGAAACTTTACTTTGCAAATCCTTAATTCAGCAGGGAGAAAGACAAAAAGAGATAGTATTTATCACTCTGTCTTTCACACAACTGAATTAAGACTTTGCAAAGTAAACTTTCCGTGTGTTTCTAAGAATCAAAAACTATCGATAGTATCGATGGCATCAAAAAATACTATCGAAACTATCGAATGGAGCCACTATCGATAGTTTTGCAGCTCTAGGACGCACCCCCTAAAACACGACTTTTCGGTATGAAATTTTTTTGTATTTTTTTATAAAACTGAACCGATTTGGGGGGTGAGAGTAGAAGAAATCAAAAAAGTCTCCATATAATTAACAGCCACTCTAATGTACATACAATTGTATGTATGTACATTACATGGGATTTTAACATTTTTCGCTGCTCGCCTTGGAACACCCTTTGATTTTAAACTCTCATGTATTTGTTGTTGTAGCGGCCAAGGTTCTACATACTCTGTCCAAATTTCAGGTCCATACTCTTACGGTTCCTGAGAAAATAGCCTGTGACGGACAGACGAACAGTGTAGCGAAAGCAACACTGTTCACCTTTGGTGTACGGAACCCTAAAAAATGTACTCGTAACTTCATCTAACGCCGCAGTTACAACTACAAATATGTGCGGTAATACGCTTAAGTACCACCATTGCATTTGTCTTCCTCTCTGAAAGCATGAAGGTCTGTGTGTATGTGTGTGTCAGAGAGTCGCACATGCAAGTGCATGCATGCATCGTATTTGTATTGTTTGCATTATACCCTTTTATGTTTTTAAGTATGTCTCGGCACAGGGTTTAATATACATTTCTGTATATTTAAACTCTTTTACTCTTTGCAAATGCAGACATACATACATACATACATACATACATACGTACAAACATACCCTCTAGTCAACTTAGAACCATATGTTTTTATGTCCATACTATTTCTCCAGTGACAATTGCACTAGTTAAAATGTCGACCACTTTCCTTTTATGCGCGAGTAGAGATACGTTAGAGACGACAGTTCTAGTTTATTTCTGGTGATATTGTCAATGAACGCGTCAATAGTTTGTTTTTCTTTTTTATTATGTTGTGCAATAATATTAAATAAATATATGTAGACGAGGGTCACTAAAATCTTCCAATGAATCTTCGGTTCAAATATCTCCATATGGTCGTAAAAGAACTATCTTCTCAATAGTGCTAAGGTCTACTGATAGATTTTGAATGACAACCCTATGTTATTTGTCAATAGGCATTTGCGTTGGCTGGGGTACACATAGTCAGTAGCTTTATTGACAATGTCACTAGAAAATCACTATAAGTTTACTATTGACAACGAGAGGGATATATCGATATTTTAGACTAGAGCCCCTAAAATTTACTAGCGAATCTTTGGTGCCAATGTCTCCAGGTGGTCCCGAAAGAGCTACTAAGCCAGTAGTGCTATAGTCTAGTGGTGGATTTTCAATGACAAGCTAATGTTAAATGTCAATAGATGATACCATTGGCTGGGGTACACCTGGTCAGTAGTGCTACTGACAACGTCACTAGTAAATCACCACAATTTCACTATTCGCACTTTCTGCAGGGTACATAGATACTTACATACATACATACATATATACATACGTACGTACAAACATACATACATACTTACATACAAACAAATAAAAGCCCGATGCCAGTGCAACAATATTTCTGGATGCATATACATAAATAGTCAGTGGTGTTTTGTAATGAGTTCCACCATGTGGTATTTGGTACGAGTAGAGTAGTTAAGCATAACAAACAATATACTTGCTTTGTGCCATTATCCACATGTAGATTCAACATGCATTTGCATTCATAATATGGTCAGTGTGTTGCAGAGGTAATGGTGTGTAACACTATGTCAGCGATTAAGTTGGAAATTTTTTTAGGTTTTTATTTCAATTTTTTTTTTTAATTTGGGTGCAAGTTGTTGCGGTTTACAAACTTTATTATACATTTTTTTTAATTTTTTTGCCCTACATCACTATAGGAAAAAAAAGAGTTTTTATAGGCCTTATGTCATTATAAGGATTCTTTTAATTAATTTCCTAATTTGTTTCCGGATTTGTGAGGATGGCACATGCCACTGTTACAATACAGGCCATAAATTAAATGAAATACTAATATCCATAAAATCTTCGATTACCTTATAAAACAGCAGTTGGGCTGGTTAAATATTTGTAGGATTTTTTTATGTTTGCCATTACTTGAGTACATTCCTTAAATAAAAAATTATTTTTTTTTGCTATACCATATTATATCTGTAAAAGTAAAGTAATGCAATTTAATTTCTTCCCCTAAAAAACCTATATACACCATAAATTCCTTAGTACAAAAGCCATACAACAACTCAAATAAAAATTAACTTAATTTTGTCAACACAATCTTGTGTTGCTAGAGGAAAAAACACACAAAGACACTTTAAATAATAATTTGCCAAGCTGTGCGAAAAAAAAAACAAGCGCTTGCAGAATATTAAAAAAAAATAAATGCAAAAATAAACGTTACATTTGCATTTTAACGTTTATTATTCATTAAAAAGGTCTTCGTGCACATTTAAGAATATTGTGTTAATATGCATATTTTTTTTTTCATTTATGACTTTAATTATAGTGTGGTATTGCAGTATTGGCTTTTGTTCCTATTCTGTTCTATAGCTGTTGCTTTTTTTTATTGTTCTTATATGGTCACTTTAACTGCCGGTGGGTAGTTATTTAAAATAATTAATATACTTTAAAGTACATTTATGGCAATAGCCGCTCATTAAATACCTAGTTAAGTATACATATAAACGCTTACATCCCTCTAGTCAGCCTAGAACCATATGTCTCTATGTCAATACTCTTTCTCCAGCGACAATTGCACTAGTTAAAATGTCGACAACTTTCCTTTTATGTACGAGTAAAGATACGTCAGAGACAATAGTTCTAGTGTATTTCTGGTGATATTGTCAATGAACGCGTCAATAGATTGTTTTTCTTTTTTTATTACTCTGTGCAATAATATTAAATAAATATATGTAGACGAGGGTTACTTAAATCTACTAGTGAAACTTTGGTTCAAATATCAGCAGTACTATTGACAATGTCACTAGAAAATCACTATAAATTTACTATTGACAACGAGCGAGGAAATATCTATATTGTAGACTAGACCCCCTAAAATTTACTAGTGATTCTTTGGTGTCAATGTCTCCATGTGGTCCCAAAAGAATTACTTAGTCAGTAGTCCTACAGTCTAGTGGTGGATTTTCAATGACAAGCTAATGTTAAATGTCAATAGATGATTACATTGGCTAGGGTACACCTGGTCACTAGTACTACTGACAATGTCACTAGGAAATCACTACAATTTACTATTCGCACTTTCTGGAGGGATTTAATGGCAAACAAATACAATTATAACTTTGTATGGTGAGTACAGTCTATATAAAAAAGGAAAATTTACTTTATATCTCAAATATTTTAGATAGTTTCCTGAGGTACTGGCTCACAAGCTAACCATTTGATTCGAACCTGCTGCCTTAAATTTTGCAAAAATCTTGTTTAAAAATTCAAATATGTGGCAGTGAATAAATAGTTTTAAAAAAAATCTTAAAAAGTCTTTTTGTGTCATCCCTAGAGATTCAATTGCACTCTCACTGTCTGGAGAAAAGTATTTTTAACTAACTTTTGCAATGATTTCCAATAACTATTTCGAATCTTATGTACCCTTCACCGATGTACATAACAGATAATGTCAATGAGTACTCCAAAAAATATATACCTAAGTAAATAGTCTTAATTTTAGTAACTGACTATAATCCTAATTGTAGTGCAAACAATTTGTGCGCTAAAATATTTTCTCTCAAGCAACTATAACTACAGCCGATTCTAATATACAGGGTGGCGCAGAATGAGGTATATAGTTTTAATGGTTTATAACTTTTTTATTTATGCAACTATTACACACACAAAAATAAAAGAGGTAATATTAACTAAGCTCACATAGGTAACTTTTTTTTATATGAAAGTAAAATACTTGGGTTTTATTAACTATGCAGTTAGGTAATTTGTACATTACACATTACCTAAAATCCAAGTTAATATAAACTATTACAATAAGGTACATATATACATATATTTTTCGAAATTATTTTTATTGAAATGTTTTATATTTTATTGTCAAAAGTAAATTTTTGAGCAAGAAGGTTTGTACTCGTATGTATTAAATTTTTAAAATATTTAAACTTATATAAAATAATTCTTTTTAGTTATTATAGATAAACTAGCTGAGCCCGGCAAACGTCCTCTCTCTTCCTTGATGTCCGTTTTTAATTTTTAATGGTATAAAAGCATCTACGCAAACTGCCAGTGTATCCTGCATATATGTACATAGGTGTTTCCGTCGGAAGCTGCAGACGACCTATACCTTCGCACAGGAAGATCCCCATCCCAAAATTTAATGGTCTCCACTAATTCAGAGCTGCTTTACGATTGGTGGCAAACGTGGTCTTATGCTAGGAACACAACTGGGACAAACGACGAATTTCGTGGACGGTGACGAATTCGTCTATAATAATACGCTGAGTAAATTCGTCGTGTGAAGCACAACAACGACGAATAAATAAGAGCACTAATAACTGATAAAGTTGCTTATTGTTTGTGCAAAGAGAGAGAGAGAGAGAGAGAGAGAGAAAACAGTTTTTTCGTCGGCTTAGAGAATATAAATAAATATAGCAGAGAGTTCGTCACACACGACGAGTTTCGTTCTACGGCAGTGTTGCGTTAATTTGCATATTCATGAATGTGTTTTATTTTTTATGAAAAAATTCGTCGTTCGTCCCAGTTGTGTTCCTAGCATTCATTACCTTTAGATATTTTATTTTCGTGGTGTTTTTTTCGATTTTATTTATATGTATGTAGATAAATAAATTATTAAATAAATAACAAATTTTTTTAAAAATTCAAAAATTCTTTAAATCCATGACAGTTGTCGAATTATAAATAGTTAATATAACTAAAATCCATGATAATTTGCCGCATTATATTGGTATAAATTTGCTTTTTAGTTGATTTTTCGAACATA
Organism: Tachina grossa; assembly: GCA_949987645.1. Classification (NCBI taxonomy): domain Eukaryota; kingdom Metazoa; phylum Arthropoda; class Insecta; order Diptera; family Tachinidae; genus Tachina; species Tachina grossa. The sequence goes on along the minus strand of OX465278.1, from coordinate 40,946,405 downwards.
GAAATCAACTAAAATTTTTGTTAAATTACCTAAAAAACTTTGTAAATGCCATTCTACCCTTTCACTTAGTTAAAATTATACCATTATTTTAGGAAATATAACCTATGATTTTTTTTTGTGTATATATATATATTTTCTTTTAAATACATTATATTATTGGGGAATTTTTTGCAATTGGCTTTGAACCAGTTAGAGTGCTATATTCGGCTGTGTCGAATCACCAAAGTGCGCATATATAAAATTTAGAGATACATTCATAAGCACATATGCATATGCATGTTTTGTGAAAAAATTTATAATTTTTTGCTCTAGTGCAATTTTCAGTAAGTGACTTCTCGGTATTTTTCGATTAAATATTTTTTTTCTCGATATTAGCAATAAGTTCAATATTTTATTCTACACTCTGTATTTAAGAAATATTTTACACTCACCCTTATTCCACCCAGCAAAAAAAAATAATTGAAATTTCGAAGCAATTGCTTCTGAATTGCTTATTATTAAGTCCCTTTTGCATTTTTATAGCTTCGGTTTCTATTTTTTTCTATTTTAGTTTCTTATATCCCTTCCATAAAAACATTTTGAAAGGTGTAGTTTAATATAACACAAAAATAAGCGCTTCGGAAGCGCGGGAAAGCACACAGTGCATCCCCTCTGCCTTACGAGGATGCAATAACGTAAGCGAATGACGAAATTTAACACAAACACTACGAAGTCAGTCGGCTGTTTATATTCAAACTCTCAAAGGAGATCATCGCTTACCTGTATATAGGTAGTTCAGTGGGTAGTGTTCTAGCCTAACATACGGAAATCTTGGGATCGACTCCTGATTCAACGCGCGAATAAAAATTGAAAAAGGTAAAAGAAATAAAGAGCAAATTTTTGAAGTAGACGAATATTTTTGCTGAATTCAGGTCACTCCGGTAGGCATGAAAGAATCACATTTTAGAAATATACGTGGCAGAGCTTCTACGCGAGGAATCCCATATAAAAATCATGCAAAATTTCATGCATCGGGTAAGCGCTTGCATGTCAAAAGAGCACTTATATCATAGGTGCTTTCAGCGAAGCACCATTTTTTGCTGGGCAGTTGTCAAAAACGACGTCACGTCGTACAATATCAAAAAATCAAATTAAAAAAATAGTTTTATTTAGTAACTTTAATATCCAGAAAAAAAGTTTATTTTTTATAATTTTCTACACCAAACTTTTCTTTCCAAAACGTAAAATATATATAAGTTATAAAGAAAACGAAAAAAATTAATTAGACCTAGTTATATGGTATATAAAATACCACAAAAAGTGTAAGTTTGTCAACCCTGTAATCATCCTTTTTAATTTTTCTGATTTCTTACAGCAATCGCTTTCTTTTAAGAATATAAAATATGTTTAATTTATAGAGAAAAAGAAAAAATTTCTTCTAGTAAGTTACTTTTGTATAAGAAAAAAGTTAAAGTTTTCCAACCCTGGAAACGTCTTTTTAATTTTTTTTAACTTTTTTTTACTTGAAATATCAATTTAATTTGTACTGAATTATAAAATAAGTTAATTTATTAAAAAAAAATAAAAATTAGTTTACGGTAGCTAATTTTTTATATCACAAAAATTTTAAGTTTCCCCAGCCTGGAATCATTCTTTTTAATTTTCCTGATTTCTTGAACCAATCTCTTTCTTTTAAGAATATAAGTTACAGTTAATTTATAGAAAAAAAGAAAAAATTGTTTTAGTAAGTTAATTTTGTATAAAAAAATTTAAAGTTTTCCAAACCTGGAAACGCCTTTTTAATTTTTTTAATTTTTTATTATTAGAAATTCCAATTTTATTCATACTGAAATATAAAATAAGTTTATTTAATAAAAATAATAATAATAAAAATTTGTTTTCGGTAGTTTGGTATGGCAAAATAAAGTTTGAGTTTTCCAGCTCTGGAATCGTCTGTCCGATTTTGCTGATTTTCAATACCAATCTTTTTTACACTATTTCTGACACACCAGTCTAAGACTGAAGGCTCTAGCTTTTCTGGGAGCTTCGAAAAACCGACAGATGGACATACGGACATCGGATCCAGAATATATGTATATACTTTATGGCTCGCTTATTAATATTCTAGAAATTACAAAGGGAATGACAAACCTATATATACCCTTTTACCATTTTTTGGTAAAGGGTATAAAAATGATATCATGTATGTCCATTTTCTGCTTCGCAGATACGTGCTCTTTTAAGCGAGAGAGAATATACATATCATATTTTCCATAACTTTTCGCAATATTTCATTTGTAATGGCCATGATTTCATTTCGAATGTTGGTTTTTGGTTGAAGTATGGCTTTTTGTTTGTTAACGTATATACAATCTTTCTTTAAAAAGGAAATCGTGGGTGTAATGCCCACACTAAAATTACGACGATATGCACGCGGTGTCAACGCAAGAGGCTGGTGGTTTGCAAAATAAAATTCAATAATTTTTGTACGTTTTTCAATCGTGAAGTGATTCATAATTAATTCCCAAGTCTTCTTCACAAAATACTGAAAAAAAACAAAAGAAGAATATTAACTAAAAAGTTATAAATAATTCAAACCATATAGCTCATACTGCGCCACCCTGCACAAGAGCATCTCTACATCGTTTAGGCCAAAAACCTAAAATACGCTTCAACTAAAAACTAAAGGGCACAAGTGTTTTAAGTGCATTGACTTTCTCTCTCTCTCTCTCTCTCTCTCTCTCTCATACTTATAGTCCGAGTATACTTATAATTAGGATACGGATATTTAATCGGACACAAAAAATATACCCATGCTACTCGATATATTTATTTATCATTCGCCACCGCATACTATTATTTGTGTATATAAAAGGGAGTGGAAAATGTGTAGATGTGTATATGTGTGGCTGTGTGAAATCATGTTTTGTGTGTATATAAATAATACACATAATAATAATGCATAGTTAGTTAATCATTCAGAGTGTTTTTATAGTCATGCGTATGATTTTAGCTCATACAGTGTATAAATATTAGTTTCGTTTCTGTTTTCTACGAAAAGTTTGGATATAAAATATAATACTTATTTTGTGAATAACAATTCATTAAAACCTTGTATGTTATTTAACTCTATCAACTTGTTGACTTTCTGACTTGAACCAATGTCATACTATTATTTTTTAAATTTAGTTTATAAAATATTGCATTTGAAGGCTATTAAGTTATTCAGCTGCTCTATTTTTTTTTTTTTTGCTCAAACAAATTTTCATCTATTTTTTAGATTTTATATCGAAACTGAGGACATTCATTCAAATATCCCACTGAACTTTGCCACCATATAAAATTTGGTTTAATTTAAAATTCAAAACAGAGACCAGCAATAGCAGCAGGACAAAATATATTAAGACTTATAAATAGAATTTACTTGTTAGCTAAAATCGAAAATAGCGGCTGTCATGCATGTTAAAACTGAAATTCACTGCAGAAAAAAGTATACAAATTGAAACCGTAACACATGGCAATGAGTATCAGTTGTCCAGGTACACATGACATCATGATGGAGGTGAGGCTAAAAGAATTGTTTATTAAATAATCCTAATAAAAGCAAAGTAAGAAAGAAAAAATAAATAGCGAAATAAAAAAGGAGATTCGTTGAAACTTTAAAAATGTCTGCACAATTTAACAAAATGCAAACCAAACAAGCCATGTGTTTTTCTTTAAATTTTTTTCAAAACGCAAAAATTTATCTCATTATTTTTAAAGTTAAATTTAACTGAAAAATTATTTTGTATTTATAAAAAACAAGAAAGTACAATTTTTTCTTCTTTGACTTTAAATATTTGCTAAAAGTTACACATGACCTTTTTCGTAAGTCAAGTGCAACTCTAACGAAATTAAGTTGCTTGCAGGCAAAAACTGTACAAATTAGTATTTTTATTTGTAAAAAGTAACAGCAAAAATTGTTCACATTAAGTTGAAAAATTCCTGGTAATAAATCATTGAAATAACGCTGAAAATATTCCATATAAACTGAAGTATATTGCAGATAATTCGTTTCAGCCAAGAATAAAAAAGCAATGTTCTAATGACCCTATTGTACAGTGGCGCACATTACACAGGCTAAGCAGTGCTCAGTAAGCACAATATAAGAAATGGTAGAAACCAAAAGTTGCAAAAAAAAAGAGCAACAAGAAATGTAAAAACAACAAACCACATACAGACATGCATACAATACACACATATATATATGCCACTACCCACTTGACCAAGACTTTCGTTTTAGATATCGATTTCGAATATATCTCGAACATGTATCGCGTAAAACTATCGAAAGTGATATTCAAAAATGAATCGAAAAAAGTTCACTTGGCGCTCAGTTTTATCCCAAAAAACATTCGATCTCGAAGTTTCGCTGGAAATATCAAAAGTGAGGGAATAGCTAACTAATTTCGATATCTCTAAAAGGCAGCAGAACAAATAAAAAAGTAATTTTGTTTTTTATTTTATTTATTTATATATTTTTTTTAATACCTTAGGATTTGAACATGATACCTCTATTCTTAGAGACTAACAACACTCATCCACTAGGCTATCGTGATAAATTTTTTTGCTGTGCAATTACTGAACAAATATAGGTTAGTGTTTTCATTTTATTTTTTAACTTACAGTGCTGTCATGCATCGAACTTGGTACGTCTAGACTAATAGTCTGGTGCACATCTACTCGGCTAACGTCACATATTCGAAAAAATATCTAGAGAAGTTCGAAGCTAGAAGTTTTAGCGAACATTCGAATTTTCTTAGATTGGCGAACAAATGTCTAAGAATTTTGTTTCGAAATTTCTTCGCTTTAGTGAGCATTCGTTTTTGTCGAATCTCAGGTCAAGTGGGTAAGTAAGTTGCAATGAAATATAAGAAATAAAAAATAAAGTGTGTATAAAACATTCAGAAACAACTATTTGCTTTGCAACAAGATGCATTTTTATACACTTTATTAAGAACGCAAGGTGTTGAAGGATAATGTCAGGAATAATACAAATATTTAGAAACACCATGGCAGTCAGCATTTAAACTAAGCTAGTTTTTATTATCGCAATTAAAGTTATTAAATTTTCACTCTTTCTGATGAGAAAAATATAGAAAAAAAATTTGTTAGGTTTGTTTTTTTTTTTTTGTGTTTTCGTACTAAATATTAATGAATAATTTAAGTTTTACCATTTTTAAGCTTGTCTACAAGCTTACACGTGCATTTTTTCTTCGGTCACCCTTACCATAATCAGTCATTGGAACCATGTCTGATACCTTTTTTTTTGGTGTGCACTACGAGTATAATGAAATACAAATTCAATAAAGAATACAATTAATATAAGTTTACGAATTTTATTACTATCCTTCTAAACATAAATGTATGCATAAAATAATAGTAATGATAGGAAAATAAATTGGACGAATATTGCTCAACACGATGAATTCGTCGGTTAAAATGTATGGCTGCACAAATTCGGTGAACAATTTAGAGCTGTTTGTCCCAAGAAAAAAAAAAATTCAAAACCATTTAGCCAATTAACAAAGTTTTCTATTGAATTGGTTTCTTTTTGGCGACTTTTTCGGTATTTGGCGATATTTTTTTCCGGGTTTTGACTCTTTTTTTAATTATGGCTGTTTTTTTTTGAACATTGTAGGTTTTTGGCGACCTTTTTTTTACAATACAGTCGACTCTGCTTTACTGATTATCCGATTTTTCTCTAAAACGTAGTTCGGATTACTGAAATTTGTTACAGTTAAGCGTACTACTTAAAATCAGTAAATGTCTAGCCATTTGCATTGATTATATAATAGAAAAGTACAATAAAGTACGTAAGATCGAAAAGGACAAATACATTTTACCATTTAATTTTTTAACGGACAAAACATGCACAATTTTTTTAGCTTTAAGTTATGCAATCGATTTCTAATAAATATATATGTCATTGTTTATTTTTTGCTTGCTTTTGGTTTTCAGTAATACGATATTTTCAATAAGCGATGTTTCGCTAAAGCGAAGTAAATAAGACTAGCTGCATATAAAATCAGCGCGGGGATTTCTATCGCTTTCAGCAATCCGATTTTTTTTCATTAAAGCATGTTGCGCTAAAGCGGATTCGACTGTATATGATTTCGGTTTCAGCGATTTTCTTAGTTTTGGCGCTTACTTTGTATTAACAACTTTTTTTGGGTTTTCAGAGATTTATTTATTTTTTTTTGGGATTTTTTTACTGTTGTGATTTTGTTTTTTTTTTGCATTTGAGCGTTTAATTTTATTTATAGTGATATCTTTCATCATCAAGCGCTTTTATCATTTCGGCGATTATTCGTTTCAGCATATTTTAATTTTGAAATTTTTCTGTATGGGAGTTTTTGAAAGTTTCAAGAGTTTGCTCTTACGGAGACGTGGTCATTTAAACGACATTATATTTCCTTATAAATTTGCTATGTTGATCAGTGTGTCCTATCATTTCTAGGCAACCTATTTGCTTGCCAATATTTTTACCTTTCTAATAAAGGATAGAATATATAGAATAATATGAGAAATAATATTGTCAAGTATCAGCTTGAAATGATAGAACACCCTGCAGATTAAGGTTATGCATTTTTATGTCAGTACCTTAGATTACCGAAACATGGCCTTTTCCATATTTATGTTTGGATTTTCATATTGAGAGGATTTTCATATATGTAAACATATATGTACACATATTTTATTTTTGACAACGAATATTGGCAGTCAAAAATTTATCGTTCCCTCCAATTGTACTCCCTAGCATTAATTCATACTGGTTAATACTAATGTCTACTTCTAAAATTCCCAATTGGCAACACAAGAAAGAGCAGTAGGAATATTTATGCTGCCAGAGATTGCGTTGATACATATTAAATACACGAAAGAAGCAGGTGTAAATGTTATTTTTGTTTTTGTTTTGTTTCTTATAAGACACATTTAAGATCTTTTGAAAATAAAAAAAAATTAATAAAAAAAAGAAAACAAAACCTTTGCTACCAATTTTACCTGATTTAATATTTAGTCTTGAGTCCTTCTTCTTGTTGTACCCTACAAAATAAATTGTTTGTTATAAAATTTTATATATGAAATGCCAAGTTATATATATTTTGATTTTTAGTTTTTAATGTATTGGAAATTTTTGCTTGTAGTTTCCGCTTTTAGGATTCATTAGTAGTGTTCTTCCCAAAACATTTTGAAATAAGCTAAAAAAAAACTTCATATGTTTGCATGTTTGCAGGTCTTTAAATTTAATTAATTTAAAAGTATATACAATTTTACTAATGTAAATGTTTTTCATTTTACACTTACGATGTCGTATGTGACAGACTTTTATATTATTTATTATTTATTTATAGTTTTTAGCAAAGTTTTTTTATATTTTAATTGCAGTAAATATAAATGCTTATATTGAATTTCTGATGAGCTTTCTGCAAGTAATTTCGAAGCACTGACAACAAATAATATTTTGAAATTTCGCACGTGACATTTTTTAAAACAAAAACTTACAGCAATCTTAAGGCCCAACTATAATATGAATAAGCTGGCTTAAGCTAATGTCAGAATTGAACGATAAATCTGTCAAATGCTTAAACAATTCAGATGTGACTTTTAGGTGGCCACAGTGTACTTACATGCACTTAAGTATTCTTTAGCCACAGCTGCACATCTAGGTATTGTCAATAATTTTGTAGTAATTTTGTTTCTTCTCATAACTCCTAAATGAATGCAATTCAATCAAACTAACTTGAAAGAATGAACTAATCTATTAGAAATCCACATATAAATATATCCATCACCTTATTATTTGTTTTATTCGTTTTGCCTACTAAAAAGTACAACAGTGAATATACATAAGTAAATACATGTGTATGTGTGTATATGTGTATTGTAAAACTTACAATGAAAATAAAAGTTTTGCTTTATTTTCCGAGTTTAAAATAAGAAACAATAAAAATATATTTAAAATCAATGAATATTTTCTGCTGCTGCTTGTTTGAGTTTAAAAAATGCAAAAACAGTTGTTTCCTTACGGAATGTGCGTTCAGTTTGGCACTTCACTTAAGCAAATGACATTTGACGAAACTTGACGAAAAGTTTGTTAAGTACATTATAGTTTTCCACATGCATTTTATATGTAAGTCCCTATTCACACTATGCAAGTCTTATTGCTAAGCTGATTAATTTATTAGGAGAGAGTGACGGGGGGAAAAGAAACGTTGCTGTTCCCCTCGTCTCTCTCCCTGAAACTAATCAGCTTAGCAATAAGACTTGCACAGTGTGATTTGGGACTAACCGCACAGTTGCTTAAGCTAGCTTATTCATATTATAGTTGGGCCTTTATAGTTTCTTATGTATTGTTTTTTTAGTCCTTGTATCCTCAGAAAAACTTAAGAGAGTAGAAGTTGAAAAGGATGCCTCTCTAAAGAGCGTTTATCAACACAAAAAGAAGCAAAAATTTTTCAAATAAAAGAAGTTGCTTATTTTCTATTTGAATATCTCGGGTCTTTGTATAAATATAACTTATATAAACAAACTTATATAACTTTTTTTGCGACATGTTTTTCCTGCATTATGATATTTTTCAATTAAAATGTCATACTGCGCATTTTTTTCTGTTCTATTACAATATTGTTTAGACCTAACTTGCCATAAAAAACCAAAATTTTTCATCTATTCATATTTCACACCACGTCACGCAAAAAACGTGCTACAACATTTGCGCTACGCGCATACAATGGATCCCAACGGGTCTCCGAGTGATGGTGCGGTATGGCACCACCTTTTTCAACATAATTACGTGCACACAGATCAAATTAGTGGTAGTGAAAATCTAAATTGCTTTGATTTTCGTCAAACTCACAACAAACCATACGTGTGAGCTCTTTTACAGCGCTGTCAACTTGGTGCGTTTCGCACCATTTTGGGTGCTTTTTGAAATTTTTTGTGCGAACAATTCCTTAGTTGGTGCGTGGTGCGCTTTTTTTTAAATTTTGGTGCGTTTTTTTAATTTTTGGTGGCACCAACGCAAGTTTAACACAAGAATGGGTTAAAACTGGAAAATTTTTGTTGTGAAACTTACTTACTTCCTGATAGTGTTAATGACCATATTAATAGTAATGAAGTTTACAAAATATCACAATTTGAAATGAAATCTGTTGTATGATAACAATAATGATGAAAATATTAGCTTTTTTAGATTTATACCTGATTTATATTAAGCGTTTTTTCATGAAATTTCATGAATTTTGTTGCACGCAACTTTTTCTATTTGCTAATTGCAGCGTTATAAAAGAGAATTTTATATAAAAAGGGCGTAGATTGAATCTCTGATGCATTTTTGACAACTTTTTTGATATAAGTTGCTCCTCATGGCCTCCTATTGACAAATAAAAAATTTTCATGCAACTAATTTCATGAAAAAAATGCTTAATGTAAATTAGGTATTAGTTGAACTGCAGTGAATTTTAATCAGAAATAATTTCTTATTCGGGCTGAAGTCTAGTGATGATTTGGTACAGCAACAATGAAATGCATATAGACAAATAAATATGACAATATGTCGAATAATAAATTTCTTAAATTTTTTTGGTTTTTTTTTAATTATGTGCATATATTGTAAAAGGCTGTTTGTTTTTATTGTTATATTTTTAACCCTCGACCAGAAGAAGTGGTGTTATAAGTTTGTAATGTGTATCTGTGTGTCTGTAGGAGTCTACGCACAGGCCAAACGGCTGGACCGATTTTGATTTAGTTTTTTCTGTTTGAAAGGTGACTTGATCGATAAGGTTGTTAGCTATATTTTAATAAAATCGGTCCAGCCGCTTAGAAGATATCACATGTTTTCTAGAAATATTCGGGGGTTTTTAAAATTTTTAATTTTTGTTATTAATATGGATATATTAAGCTTCTGACTAAAAAATTTTAAAAATATTTGAATAGAATGATAAATAATGAACTTTTATTAGTTTTGAATCCTTTCTATTAATCGTTGATCTATTTAAAAAGTGTTGTAGAGAATTTATGAAATTAAAAAAAATATTATCTATGTAGTACAAATGAATTTATAGTAAAAAATTTGCCAAGTCTTTTTAGGTTTTATTTTTTTAACGCTGAACTGTAAAAGCCTGTTTTAGTGTTAAATTTTTAACACAAAAGAAATGTACTTTTTATGCAAAATTAATTCAATAAACATTTTAAACTAAAAAAATAAATTCTAAGCTTGGTGCGTTTTTTTTTTGCAAATGGCGCGTTTTTTTCTCCATTTTGGTGCGTTTTGAAATTTCAAAGCTGACAACGCTGCTCTTTTACTAACACTATCAAAGAAAATCAAAGTTTGACGCGTTGGTTTGATGTGTGACCATGCCGCTGTACAGTTAAAAAGCGCTTGCCGGCTGTGAGACGTCATACATGTATAATAATGCATATATCATCACATTAAGAACATGTTGCCATTCCCAACATAATTGTATTTTTCTTTTATAAAATAGAGTGTTGCCTGTTCGCTGCGTGCAAATAACATTTTTTCTTTTACTTATATTATTCACAAGCAGCAAAATGAGTCTGTCTGTCTGTCTTAATAAAAATATTTTTTTTACTGTAGACAGTCAGGGTATAAAATATAAAAGCTGCAACATTTTTTTTTTAATTTTGCGTGCGCCTGAATAACCCAGCATTTGCTTTTTTCTCGTTGCGCGCTGAAGATTAAAATAAAAATAAAAATTTCAGGACCTAAGACTTGATAGTAAAAACATGTTGACCAGACAACTAACGTGTGTAGTATAATTTTTTTCTGGGTTATTCAAGGTTGTTTGCTATTTTTTTTTTTTTTTTTGACAGATAATTGTTGTTTCTCTCGAGCACATATTATTCTGTTTTTTGTGTGTGAAACTACAATTTGCTTTTGAAGTTAAACAAATTTTCTGGTTCAATGACTGAACATGAGTTTTGGGTCTGTTACTGATTTAAAAAGACATTAAAAAAATGTGGCCAGTGGCCACCCACATCAAAGCAGATTTTGCAGATAACTGTTTTTAGTTCTAGAACGTTTTCAATTAAGGCAGAGATTTTTTAAGAATAAAAAATAAAATAAACTGGTTAAATTAACACTTCGTCAATTTCAGTTATCAAAATAACAAGGGTTAAGTTACCAATTATGTGCAAAAAAGGGTTTTATTATCATTCATGATACGCTGTATAAACTCAAATGTTGAGTTTTTCTGTGCTTATTTGCCGGCAATCTAATGATAAAGTGAAAGTTTTATATTCAGCTGACATACAAATTTAATATTTGTATAAAAAATAGTGCAACACAATTTTTCTGAAGAATTTTGAATTTTTTCTTAATATGTCTTTTATATAAAGTGTTGTTTCATATTACATTGAGAATGTCTAAAAACATATATAAATAAATCTGTGAAAAAAAGATTTTAATGAACACACAGTGGACGCTGTTGATGAAGGTATAGTGGCCTTCGAAAATATGTGGTTGTTGCGTTCTACGACGTGTTTGTCAGAATATTTACAATTAGTTTTGGTGTTATTAGTTCATTAATAATTATCACATGTAATTTGGCTTACAAAGCGATATGAACTTAAGCCTGATCAAATCATAAATATAAAAAATAAAATTATTGCAAAAACATTTCAAAGCAATCGCTTTTTACCCGACTGCTCGATCCAAGAAGGGTAGTGTGTTTATCCTATTTTGACCTGAGATTCGATAAAAACAAATGCTCACTAAAGCAAAGAAATTTCGAAACAAAATACTTCGATATTTGTTCGCTAATCTAAGAAAATTCGAATGTTCGCTAAAACTTTTTTCAATAGTTTTTCGAATGTGTGATGGTAGCCGAGTAGATGTTTGCCAGACTGTTAGTCTAGACGTACCAAGTGCGATGCATGACAGCACTGTAAGTTGAAAGAAAATAAGAGCACTTAACTACATTTGTGCAATAATTGAACAGAAAAAAATTTGTCACGATAGCCTAGTGGATGTGTATTAGTCTGTTAGAATAGATGTACGAACATTGGCCCAATCAAATCATTAAAATCGAAAAATATAATTTTATAAATTTCTTTAGAAATTTTTCAAAATAAAGTAATGTTAATTCAAAATGTTTGAAAATAATCAAAAAGAATCATAATTAATCGTTGAAAGTAGTCGGATTATTTGTTGATTACTTTTGATTCTTTTTGATTATTTTGTTGTAATTTCAATTAATTCAGATTACTTTTCTATTATAAGTAATCGTAATCAATTAGTAACCGTGTTGAACTGAATATAATCGTAATTTAATCATTACTTCACCTTTTAAACAAAAAAGTAATCAAATTAGTAATCATTACGAGTATTAAGCATTACTTAACAGCTTTGAGTTGTAGTCGCACACGAAGGTGTCTGTACGTATGCTACATGTGTAATACTATACGAAGTTTAGCCTATATAATATTCGGTAAACTTTTTTTCAGTTTTTGGCTTTTTTTTACTTTTTGCGATTTTTTTGGTTTTTAGCGATTTTTGTAATATTTGAATCTTTTAGTTTGAACATTTTTGAAAATTTCAAGAGTTTGCCTTTAACGATTTCCAAGATACAAATTGCATTAACTGATACAATACTCTTTCATTTTGATGGTTTTTTTTTAATTTCAGTGTTAATTGCTATAGTCTACATAAAATATACATAAAGATGTAATATGAATAATTTTGTAATATCCGTTAAAATATTTGTAATATCAATATCCTCACAAAAACATAAATGTGAAAAACGGCCAAGTTCCTATCAAAAATTTCGGCCATTAAAAGTTGTGAGATATAAATTTTGACCAAGTTCTTCTTTGCCACAATACCTAACACAGAAATATATTATGTATGATATAAATTTGTAATCGTAAGGGTGTCATATAATTTCTAGATAATCTGCCAACTTGACAACATTTTTATCAATATAAAGAAATGAACATTTATACATTATTTTCTCCTTTTTTGGAAAGGTAAAAATATTGCCAAGTTATCAGATTATCTAGAAATTATATGACACCCTTACGATTACAAATTTATATCATACATAACATATTTCTGTGTTAGGTATTGTGGCAAAGAAGAACTTACTAGTGTATAAAATGTCAGCTCTCTAGCGCGAATTATATCTTTAGATTTTATCAGCATTACCTCTCCTCACTATTCCTAACTCAAAATTTTGTTGTGAGCAGCGCTTATAATTCGTGCTAATTTTATTCTAAAATATGCTAGACCGATGTAGATTAAACACAAGGCTAACACTTTATGGTAGTGATCACGCCCAATTTTTAAGGTGATGCAAGATTTCACTAAATTGGCTTGAATTAAAAGCTGTATAATAAGTATTTAGTTCAAAACAATATTAGCGTGGCCCCGCCCATTCTAGTAAAGTTTTTTGGGTTTTAAAATTTTTCTAGTTTGTTTCTCACTTAGACCTACTTGTATATTAAATTTCAGCTCCTTAGCGCAACTTTTAATTTTTGAGTTTTATGGGCGCAGCTCCGCCCCTTTAACTACAATTTTCGGGTTTTCAGATTTTTCTAGTTGGTTTCTCACCTAGACCTACTTGTATATCAAATTTCAGCTCCTTAGCGCAACTTTTAACTTTTAATTTTAATGGGAGTAACCCCGCCCACTTTTCCAAAGTAAAAATTTTTTGGGCCAGTGCTAATTATTCATGTCTAGTTTCGTTACAAACGGATAATAATTGCTAGATAAATAGTGTATCTAAATATGCTGAGCCGCAGGGCATTAAAATGAGGTTTAAATTGTATGGGCGTGTCAATGCCCACTTTTTTAATGAAAAATTTATAGCCTTGCATTACCGCAGTATATATGCCGAATTTCAATAAAATAGCTTCCATGAAGCGCCTTAGATTAGCATTTTTAATTCTGACCTTTATGGGCGTAGCCCCGCCCTCCTGGCTAAAATTTCCGGGTTTTCAGATTTTTTTTATTTTATTTCTTACCTAGACCTAGCTCTGTATCGAATTTCAGCTCAATAGCACAAATTTTAATTTTTATGGGCGTAGCCCCGCCCTCCTGTTTAAAATTTTAGGGTTTTCAGATTTTTCTGGTTCATTGCTCACCTAGATCTTCTCGTGTACGAAATTTTAGCTCTCTAGCTGTAGCGGAAGTGCTTCATCAATTTGATGAGTGTGTCAGTGGTCAGTGGTCAGTGAGTATGTCTTAAAATATTCACTTTTTGCACCTCTATATCTCCGGAAGCTTTCAAACTTCGCATATGAGGTTATATGAATTTATTCTAATTATGATTTAAATTTCATAATTTTACGGTCGCGGGGAACAAAGTTATGAGGGGGGTAAAAACAGCTCGAATGGCTTCGTATAAATATACACACTGCGTGCATTGACCAGAACATGGCCTGGCGCACTGCCGTGCGCCTAGAAAAAAATTAATTAAATTTTCACTTATAAACAATTTAATAATATCAATTAATTTTTTTCACTCAAACTAATTAATTTAATTAAAAACTTAATTGAATCAATTAAATTCTCAATTGTAAGCATTAATTGGTGAATACTTTTTTCTATGTACACTTTGAAAATTTCACGTGGGTGGCCGTTATTTTTTTTTTTTTTTTTTTTTTGATTTCTTCTACTCTCAGCCCCCCAAATCGGTTCAGTTTTATGTAAACCAAAAAATACAAAAAAAATTCATACCGATAAGTTGTGTTTTAGGGGGTGCGTCCGGCCCTCAAAATTGGCCCTCAAGCCCATATATTCAATGTAACATTTTTGTTTGTTTTTTTTTTAGTTTTCTTTTGGCTATATGTATATCGAGCTATAACCGCACAAAAAGCTTAAGTAACAAAAACAAAATTTTACAGGACAAGGTTTTTTTTTAATTATCTTCGCTCTTATTTAAGTTAATTCATTGAATTTTAGTATTTAGGTGTTATTGTGCTAAATATAAGTAACGCATCGAAATTTAACGAAATATTAGCATAATAACGGTATTTTTTGTCCCTTAAGCTTTTTTTGCTGTCTCCCTGATAACCTCCTGTGTATATTTTTGTGTTGGTTAAGCTAAAAAAAATTTTTAAGAAAAAGTAAATATCAGTTTTTTTTGCCTAAACTTGTTTCCAAATTGCAAAATTATTGTCTTCTTGATCGGCTCCATGTAGTAAATCTTCTACAGACTCATTACTTTTCAAATTAACGAGTTCGATATTAAATTTGTTGTGTATGGTTTTACCGACGGAAAGTATTTCCAAGTCCGTATACTTTTGTGAAGAAATTTTAAATAAATTGCTACGTACCTAATCTGAACTGGCGACTATCTCAGTTTTTCGCCAGTACCGCGTAATCAAATTTAAATCATAATAAATTGTTGCAGAGTTATCCAAATAACCATATTTAAGACTTGTAAGTGATTTTTTTCAAGTTGGGAAACATAGCCTTTAAGACAATGGTAACTCAATCATATTTTTTTGATTAGGTGTAGAATTGAATTGAATGGCCTTTAACGTGATTCGCGTATTTTGACTTCGACTACAAAAAGTTGGTTCTAGATTAAAAATACTGTATTTTTTTATTTTTATTTTTTATTTTTTTTGAAGAATTCTAATGATTTGTTCGTGAAGTTACATAATATATACAAGTATGTATGTATGTAAGCAGATTTTTTATGCGAAAAGATGTTTTCCTCTATCGTCTAAATTTGTGTGTAGTTTTGTTGAGATATACTCAATGGGTCACGAGCTGTAGTATAATTTCCAAATACATAACAAAGCTTATAATCAGGGACAGGGGTTTCATGCAAATGCATATTTTTTCCCTTAACCCTCATAATCGCAAGAACGAAATATCTTTACGAAACAATGAATTTGCTTAAAAATGGCATCGATTTGTTAGTGCATATTTTTGCATATTTTGCTGAAAATGCATATTTTTGCATAATTTGGTCATGAATGCATATTTTCGTCTCATATTTTGGTACAAATCTATTGGTTTGTGTCATATTCTTTCAAAAATTCAAATTTCTAAAAAAAAAAATTTTGACAAATTATTAATGCAAAACTGAGTTTTTTGCAAACTTATTCGCTTGCATTGTTTTAGAATTGATGAACAGACGAACAAAACCAGAGTAGTGCCGTTAACTGTTTTACAGCATAAGCAAATAATTGAGCTACCTAGATAGAGACTAGCAAGGACAAGTCAGTTTTTGTTATTTTTTTTAAGCATGATTGAACTGGCTTTGGATGAAAATATTTCGTAACTGCATATATGTGCAGTTGGAGAGCCCGAAAAAAAAATTAAAAAAATCATTTACTGAGGACATGTCTAGTTTTGTTCGCCAGCTCTTTAATTGTAGAGCGATTATACAAGCACAACCACCTAAAAAATTTAATCGAAATTGTCATCTTGATGATTTCAAGAGGAAATTGTCTGCTATTAAAACCGAAAGTAGTGAAACCATTCTGCGGGAACTTGATATTGTTTTTAAAAATGGTAACGGATTTAAAAAACAAATCTAACATAGTATTCAATTAATTTTAAAGGTTGAGTTAAATAAATATATAAAATTATACAAAAAGAATCATTTAAATTTGAGCCGATTACATCTATAGACGTTATATTCGAAAATATTAAAAATATAAAATTTGTCAGTGAAAATAAATTAATAACAACTCTTTCTATTTGTGTATTGCTCTTTTATTGCAATATAAATATATCGCGAAAAAATCCTCATCATATCTAATCTTGTTTAAAAATTTAATGTAAATTGTAAATTAATTGTACACGCATCTTTTGAGAAAATAATATATTTATATATCTTTATTTAGTTGCATGTAAATGGAAAACATTTCTTTTGGATACAATTTTTTAAAATATGTGCATATTTTATTGTTTTTAGTGCATATTTCGCGTTTTTGATGTCATATTTTAGGCGCCTAAAATACGTTTTTTAAATACATGAAGTCCTTGTCCCTGCTTATAATAAACAGGTATGTGATGTTTCATTCTTATGTTATTAGATGATTCATATTTTTTCCAAATGTAATGAGGCTATATAGTATACAGACCTTACCTTATAAAATTTTAAAAACGAATTATAATTATCACTACCCATTTTTTGGCGCAAGCCGTTATAAAAGTATTTCCAAAAAAAATTATTTTCATAACATAGTTTCATCTCATTAAAGGGCCGTGATAGGTAATTTTTATGGGAAAATTACGTAGAGGAAAGATGTTGTGGTATTTTTTCTAGACAAAAATGGATACAAAAGTTTTTCCGAAAAACGCCGCATTTAAAAGTTATGATGCTAAAAGTGTTTATATCCAAGATAAGTTATTGTTTAGGTGAAAAATGCAATGCGCATGATCGGTATGCATGCTATTAGTGCCGGTCTATCAGGAACTGCCGGTGGAGCGAATAAAATAAATACTTTCCGCAATTTGTATGGTCTAATAATGTGCATTCAAGTTTTTTATATATGGGTGAATAAATTGCTATCAGAAAAGGCTGATCTAGTTAATTATTTTAAAAAAGATCATGTATGTAATATTTTATGTATGCATATACTTCATACAAAGTCGATGGAGGGTATATTATATACAGCTAATCCTAATATTATATCATACTTGCTTTATTTTCAAAATGAAATTTTAGCTTAAGTAACATGCTGCTGTTACAAAAACTGTAAACAAAAAATAGTTTGTACTTAAGCTTAAATTGTTTTTGCTATAAAATTGAAACGGTTATAAAATTTTGACAGATAATGCCAATGATAACAAGTTAATAATTTTTATAAAAAAAACGCATTTCGAAAATCATGTTGGTTAAGCTTCTTTGGCGGTAATGGCTCGATATGTTTGAAATAATTTAATATACATGTATAAGCTCTTATTGTACATGATTAAAATAAAAAAATTTCATATAAATATAATTTTGTTACATAAAATTGTTGGTATTTTGTTGGTTATTTTCCTCATTATTTTCTTGGAGACTAATGTTGTTGACTTAAAGAGCTAAAATATTGCCATATGTCATATTCTTGTAAAATGATTTTTTTAAAATAGAGTCATATGCAAAAAATTACATTGAAAAATGGGTTTGAAGGCTAACCCTAAAACACAGTTTATCGGTATGATTTTTTTTTTGTATTTTTTTTTTTACATAAAACTGAACCGATTTGGGGAGTGAAAGTAGAAAAAATCAAAAAAGTCTCCATACAATTAACGGCCACTCTAGTCTACATATAATCGGGATTTCAATTATTGCCGTTGCTCGCTCTAAAACACTCTTTAATTTTTAACTTTCATATCTTTGTGGTTGTAGCGGCCAAAGTTATACATATTATGTGAATATTGAAGGTCTGTAGCTCTCACGGTTCTCGAGATGTCAGCCTTAAAAAATTCATTAGACAAAAATTAAAACTCGCCAAAACTAGAAATTTGAAAATTTTATAAATTACATAAAAACGTGCCAAAGTAAAACTAATCGCTAAAGCATCAAAAAATCACTAGAATTGAAAATTGCCATATTAAAAAAATCGTCATTTAAAACTAAAAAAAAATTTAAGAAAATAAACATTGCGAAAGCAAACATTAAAAACAAAATCAAAAAATAATTTGACAAAAGGCAACGAGCTACAATGAAAAAATTACCTCAACGCAAACACTCGCCCAAGCGAAAACTAAAAATGTTAATACTGTTCTGTTCCATTATTGCGGCTCTTTTATATATATATGAATTTTAATTGTTTGCTTCATTATCAGAGTACATTGATGATGTTTATGCTTTTGATTTGACAATGAAGAGGAACAATAACAGTAAAATCTTTTAGACAAAAAAATTTCATATAATCTTCCACACACTGTTTCTTGGTTGAAATGCAAAGAAGCATAATAATAGTGTTTTCACACTGAAAGTTAAAACCTGGTTTTAACGTTAAAACCATAAACAGCTGATTTTGCTTTCACACTGCAAGTTTGTTAAATTCAGTTTTTAACTCACAGGCTGTCTAATAACTTTGCTCAAAATAAAATAAATCTCCTGCCGAAATGCGTGTATTTGTTGTTGCATTATTTCTGCTTTTTAATAACACTTGTTGGACATACTGTTCAACTGTTTTTGTTTGTATGAAAAACTGAGATATTTCACAATGCGCTCTAAAATGGAAATTATTTTATATTTTGTAAATAAAATTTTTTTAAATTATGGAACTTCTTATACACAGAAAAAATTTAAAATCAACTTTAATTAATATTTTAGTTAGAAATTTGTACTATTAATTAAATCCTGTACTGATTTTCGTCCTGCAAACAAATTGATAATATCAATTAATAAATTTGCAAAGATGAGGTTTCCTTGCTGTTTGACATCAATTAATAGAGTAACAGCCAGGCCCACGATATCGACAACGTTCGACTTGTCGCACACTTACATTTGAAACAACAACAAAATATTAAAATTTGTTTTTGTTTTGAATGTAAGTGTGCGACAAGTCGAACGTTGTCGATATCGTGGGCCTGGCTGTTAATTTAAAGTATGCGTTTATTTTAAACAAATGATTAATTGGCCCAATTAAATTAATAATTGAATTTAGAGATTAGAATTAAATTGTTCGTTGAATGAATTAAGAAAAGTAATTGAATGGTATAAAATTTTAAATTGTAAAAGTAAAAAAATTTAAAAAAAGTGATTATTTTTTTTTATTTATTTCTTTTAACTTACTTATTTAATTTATTTGTTTTATTGCGTAACTTACGCTGCAGGCCTTGAACATTATACCTCCATTCAAACAGGCTATCGTGGCAAATTATTTTTCATTCAATTATTGCACATATGTAGGTATGTGTTTTTTATTTTATTTTATAACTTCGAACTTGGTACTTCTAAAACAACAGGCTGATACACTTCCATGAAAACATGAACAAACACAAACACAAACTATAATATTTTTTTTCATTAAACAAAGTTTATTCAAACAATCAAAAAATTGGTTGAATTTTTAATAATGCGTACAAAAGTTTAATCTTCGTCTGTATGTGTGCATATTTGCTAACATCCATACAAACATTAAACTTTTTTGTTTTCAATCAACAAAATTTAATTGGCACAATTATAAAATTGTTTGAAACAGCATTAATTGATTTAATTGGAAGCATTTTGGCTAAAAATTTTTCTGTGTACAGAATGAAGAAGTGCTTGGAAATATTGTTAATAATATAAAAATGCACAAATACATTATAAGATAAACCTTTTTTATAAGCAGATGAATGTCAGTCATATTGTCTATTTTCACTTTCCACAGTTCAATTTAAAATATTTTCGTTGTTTTCCTTCCAAAAAACTCTTTTTATCCATAATTTTTTGATTATTGTTGCTGCTGCATTAATTTTTAAGTTGAAAATTTTTCAGGCGCCATTTTAACGTTAAAACCAACTTTTATTAAAACCATGTCAGTGTGAAAACACTATAAAACTCCAAATGATTCTTCTTTTTGGCTATCAATCGAACTTCTGCTGTTTAATATGCAGCAGGTAAACGAAAAACACACACACACACACACGCACAAGAAGAAACAGGCATTTGCGAAACCAGGACAGGTATTAACGAGCAACAATAGGAACAAACAAAAGTAAGGAAGTGCATGAAACACGTACGAGATTTTAAGGCAGGCATTGGACAACAAGAGTACTCGTAGCAGAGGTAAAAGCAAAAAACAACAACAATTTAATGGATTAAATCCCAACTTAAAACGTGCAACATGCAATAAAACACGCAAAAGACAGGCTGGCATAAATAATAAGAGATTATAAATGTTCAAGAGGGTTCTTCACTCTACATCAAAAGACAGATGTATGTAACTGGTTGTTAAAATAAAGATGAAGAGCAGAGCAAGAGCGAGGCGGACTATACAGTAGAGTTATTAAGCAACAGCTGTTATATTTGAAATAATACATTATTAAATTTTTAATTGTGCCTCTTTATTTTATTTTATTATATGTATGTGATGTTCAGCCGAAACCTATAAAAATGATAATTTAAAATTAGATTTCTTTAGAAACGTTAAAACATGTGCACATAATATCCTTCGGACTGTCTTATATTTATTTTTTTGTCGGATCCTTGAAATCTCGCTGGCACACAGCAAAGAAGTGGTTGTTTTCATTAACAGGAAGAAAACAAAAACAGCTGAATATACATTCATATATCAGAACGTGCAAAATGTATTGAGTTCCCCCTATAATTTCAGCTTACAACAATCAGCATATGTTTGACATCGATGATAAATTAATAGTTTAGTTTATTTTTTTTCAGACTTTTAAGCAAAAATTTTTTGATTGCACCTTTTCATTGTTATTTGGTTAAGGATACAGCAAGGATATAAATATTGCCTTATGCTGCTGTTTCAAAAAAAAAAATAAAAAAAAATCAAACTTATTTGAACAAAGATATTAATAAAAAGATAAATAAATTAATTAACATTTGCTGCATTTGCAACAGGTGACAATAAATCTAGTGCGCAATATCATCTAAAAATACTGAGAATCTTATAAAATTATGGCACGTAAAAATTTCATACAGCGAGAATCAGAATGCTTGAAGTCTTATCACTTGAATCTTTATTTCCTTGCACTGTAGTGGTAAAAGAATTTAAAAAATACTGTCAATTAATTAAACTCAGAAAGATGATGACTAATGTTAGGTTTAAAAATTTTTTTAAATTGCAACAAAAACAGTGCAAGGATGTGTGGAGTTTTTACACATCTTGAGCTTATAAATTTAGCTACAATTAGAAAAAAAAAAACTTCACTGGTTATAAAATTTCATTATATAGCTTTTTGATTAGTTTCGTGCAATATTCAAATCAACGTCAGATATATCATTAATTTAATCATTTAAATTCTAGATAAAATGACTGACTTAATACCACAAAATTCGATGACTATGACTAGATTTTCTATTAAAGGAGACTGCAAAATTTCGTTCCAATCGGTTTACATTATCCTTAATACTCATATAAAACTTTTCATTTTAGGTAAAGTTATGAATAGAATACTATCAGAATTAATATTTGTATCACGATTAATGCTCATAACATCTGTAGTTAATTTCATTTCAATTAATTGATATTCATGCCCACCTTCCATATATCCTTAATTTGAAAATTTAAGTTGTACATAAAATTATAAACTTAATACTACAAAATTTTATAATCTTACCTAGATTTATGAATTGAAGCTTTCAAGTAAATTTCGTTTCAATCAGTTCATATTCACGCCTACCTCCCATCTATCCTTGTTGTGAAATATAAAATTTTAGCTATAATTATGCACTTAATGCTAAAAGACTTAATAATTATATTTAGATTTATAAAAGGAATATCTTTGGTAAATTGTATTTTAGTTCGTGCATATTCATGGCTACCTCTAGGGTGATCGGTTTTTTAACCGGGTTTTCAACCGGTTTTAAAACCCGGTTTTTTAAATATACTGCTGTCGGTTTTTTCAAAATGTTGATTTTTCGAATGTCGAATAGTCCGGTTTTTTACAATTTAAAAACCGACTGAGTCGAATACTTTTCGATTTGTACATTTTGAATGTTTGAAACATGAAATTAAGAGAAACTATTTTATGAGGTAATAGCAGAGGCGAATTTAATTGGCCTTATGGTATACAATGGATATCAAAATACAGTTACAAAAACTGTTTTTTTTGTTTTGTTGCCATTTTGCTTCATATTTTATATAGAGGCAGATATCCACCTTGTCCATACATTCATATGTATGTATATACTAGTGATGTAACGAATGTCAATTTTTGATATTCGCGAATACGAATGCGAATACGAATATTTAAAACGATATTCGCGAATACGAATACGAATATTTCATGTGAAATTTATACGCAGAGAAAACAGTGACTTTAAATACCTCATAAAATGGCACAAAATTAATAAGAAATCTCTATGATTTTTTTCAATAAGGAAATCTTATTACTTTCATAGGGAAAACCTTTTTAAAAAAAATCAAGAAGAAATCTTGTAGTTTTTATTAGGTTATCTTATTGCTTTTATCAATAAGGTTTTCTTGTTCGTGATTTGCTTATGTATTTTCATTTAAATTCTATACCATATACTTATGTATGTATGTTGTATATGCCCTGCAGTAAGAATGGGGCCAAGTGTCTCTATGTCAACACTAAAACTCTAGTAGTAGTTACATTGTCTACAATTTCTCTTTTATTCGTCAGTATAAAATAAAGAGAGAAAACAGATGTGGTGTATTTCTGGTGGATTTTGAAACAACTTGTCAATATACATAAATTAAGGTATAGAAATGTACCCGTAAAGTTCTGGTTGGTATGTCTCCATGTTCCCATAAGAAATATGAATTCACTACCTAGTCAATTATTTTAGTGTTACTAGTAGATTTTCAATGGCAAGCACATGCTAAATGTCTCTAGCATAAAGTATTGTATGGGGAATAATTGTAGAGTAGTACTGGTGACAGAGTCAAAAGCGACTCAGTACATTTTCACCATCGACATTTCCTTCAGGGTGTATATGTTATTTATTTATACATACCCTGCAGAAAGTGCGAATAGTGAAATTGTGGTGATTTACTAGTGACGTTATCAGTAGGACTACTGACCAGGCTTACCCCAGCCAATGGTATCATCTATTGACATTTCACATTAGCTTGTCATTGAAAATCCACCACTAGACTATAGCACTACTGACTTAGTAGCTCTTTCGGGACCACATGGAGACATTGGCACCAAAGATTCAATAGTAAATTTTAGGGGCTCTAGTCTACAATATCGATATATCCCTCTCGTTGTCAATAGTAAACTTATAGTGATTTTCTAGTGACATTGTCAATAAAGCTACTGACTAGGTGTACCCCAGCCAATGCAAATGCCTATTGACAAATAACATAGGGTTGTCATTCAAAATCTATCAGTAGACTTTAGCACTATTGAGAAGGTAGTTCTTTTACGACCATATGGAGATATTTGAACCGAAGATTCATTGGCAGATTTTAGTGACCCTCGTCTACATATATTTATTTAATATTATTGCACAACATAATAAAAAAGAAAAACAAACTATTGACGCGTTCATTGACAATATCACCAGAAATAAACTAGAACTATCGTCTCTAACGTATCTCTACTCGCGCATAAAAGGAAAGTTGTCGACATTTTAACTAGTGTAATTGTCGCTGGAAAAAGAGTATTGACATAGAGACATATGGTTCTAAGTTGACTAGAGGGTACTTATATACATACATAGGTATTATATTGTATTTTTAATTAACTAACTCACCATACATAGGTACATATTATTACTTGAAAGGAGACAAGTATTGAACCAGCAAATTCTGACTGATAGACAAACACTCTAACCAATATGCTAACAAGCAGTCTAAATAACCATTGAAATAATTGTGCAAATATGCTTATACAAAAACGGAAAAGATCATGAAAAAAATTGTCTGTATGTCTATTTATAGATATGATATAAAAAAAAAATCAATAAGATGCTTTGCACATAATCATATAGGAACCTAGTAAAATCAAGAAGAAAACCTTATTGAAAAAATTAATAAGATAGCCTACTAAAATCAGGAAGAAACCGTTTTTAAAAAAATCAATAAGGCAACCTCATAAAACCAATAAGAAATTCCTATAGTTTACAATTTATAAGAAAACATAGAATCAAGAAGATTTTCTCTATGGATTGTTTTTTGGTGCCAAAAATAACGGAAATTAAGTAAAAAAAAATTTAATAATAAGATTTCTTCTAGTTTTTATGTGGTTTTCTCCTTGATAAAATTAATAAGACTTACCACATAAAAACAATAAGGAATGTCTATGAAAAATCTTCGCTTTTTTCTGCTGGGATACCCCTTAGCCTAAAAACGTTTCATAAATAATATGTTCTTGATTCTATGAGGTAGTTTTTTCTCTGTGTAGACTTTAAATTAGAGCTCTATTTACGCCTGCAATACGAAATATTAAAAAATTGTTATGAAAAAGAACTTCATACTTCTGGCGTACTATTAAAGTTAATAAAAACTACCCAAAATTTTAATGATCGTCAGTAAATATTATTTCAAAATGATATAAAGCACAAATTTCTATAAAAAATTTAATGGATTCGTACAAACTAATATTTTTATCCATTTATTTAAACTTAGTTTAGGATATATTCATTTATTTGTTTAATTTTTTTTCCAAAAATATTCGTATTCGTATTCGCCTGAATTTGACGTATACGAATGCTTCGTATTCGCATTAAAAATGACCGAATATTCGGCAGTTCGAATACGTATACGAATAGGAATATTCGTGCTCCACTAGTATATACCATTAAGGAATAAACTCTACATACAACCATAATTTTTGGGGTTTGAGGAAACTTGGGAAGAAATTCAAAAAATTAAATATGCCAATATTTAGGTTGCTAATGTATATGTTTATACAAAAAATAAAAAATTAAAAAATAATTATAACAACAACAACATAATAGACCATATTTGGATGCCATTTGTTGACGGCTTGGTACCGGAAATCACAGAACTTTCAAACAAGTTGACGACATCAAACATTTCGCACGTATTTTTTCATGTATTTTTAATATTTTTGCTAGTGTAAGTGTTATAATTATTTTTTTTAATTTTTTGTATAAACATATTTATTAGCAACCTAAATACTGGTATATTTAATTTTTTGGATTTCTTCCCAATTTTCCACAAACCCAAAAAATGATGGTTGTATGTATAGTTTATTCCTCAACTGTATATTATATATAAATATTTATGTACTATACATAAGTATATGAAGTTAATTTTTATGTTTTACCTTTAAATTTTGTATTGTTTTACAGTATTTGCATGAACTGTTAACCCTTTTTTTAATAAAGAAATTTAAAATCAAAACTTTTGTATAATAATTTTCTTAATTAAAAAAACCGGCTGGCCGGTTTTTTCTGAATTGTAAAAACCGAAACCGGGCTTTTCATAATTTCAAATATTCGAACTATTCGAAAACCGGTTTCTGGAAAAAGTCGAATAATCGATCACCTTACCTACCTCCCATATATCCTTTATCTAAAAATTTCCATTTAAGGTAAAGTTATGAACAGAATACTACAAGAATTAGTATTATTATCACGATTAAAACACTTAACTTCTGTGGTTAATTTCGTTTCAATTGTGTCATAATCTTAACTATCTCCCATATATCCTTAACTTTAAAATTGAAATATTAAACATAATTATTGACGGAATAATATAAAAGTTATTACATTTATCTAGTTTTATGTACTACAGCTCTCTGTTAAATTTCATTTATATTGATTAATTTAAATCCTACCTCCCATATATACTTTCTATAAAAATTTTTATTTTAACTAAAGCTATAGACAGAATTCCACAAGAATTTATATTCATATCAGGAAACATGCACTTTACCGCTGTGGCTAATTTTATTTTTATCGCTTCAATTTTAGATAAAATTATGGAGAGAATACTACAAGAATTAGTAGCCTTGCCTAGATTTATGCACTGAAGATCTCTGGTAAATTATGTTTTAATCGGTTCAAATTTAATCCTACCTGCCATATATCCTTAATATAAAAATTTTCATTTAAACTAAAGTAATGGACCGAATACTACAAGAATTGATATTTTTATCTATATTTAAGCACTAAGCCTCTGTGGTTAATTTCACTTCAATCAAATGATAATCATGCCTACCTCCCATATATCCTTAATTTGAAAATTTAAATTTTAGATAAAATTACGAACAGAATATTACCAGAGTTGGTTTGGTGCCTTCATTTATATTTATCTACTAAATTTCTCTAGTAAATTTCATTTTAATCAGTTTATATTTAATGCTACCTCCCATATATCCTTAAAACTAAATTTTTTATTTTACCCAAAGTTATGGACAGAATAACACTATAATTCATATTTATATGACTATTCATGCACTAAACTCCTATGGTTAACTTTATTTTAATCCGTTTATATTAATGCCTAGCTACCATATATCCTTTATTTAAAAATATTAAGTCTTCTTCATAATTATTAACAGAATCAGAAAAAAGTTAATAACTTCATCTAGGTTTATTCACTGAAGATCTCTGGTAAATTTTGTTTTAATTGGTTCACATTAAATGCCACCTCCCATATGTCCTTGTTATAAATTTTTTTATTTCAACTAAGTTATGGACAGAATGCTGCAAAAAATGATATATATATCACGCGTCATACACTTGACGCCTATGGTTAGTTTCATTTTAATCGCGTCATAATCAGGCCTATCTCCCATATATCCTTATTATAAAAATTTACCCCCTTATGCAAAAAAATATTTTACTTTAGCTTTAAAGTTCATAGTAGTTCATAAGCACTTTAAGGCTAACATAGCTTTATTAAAAAATCATATGCAAAAGACAACTTTAAATATTTTGTGATTTAATAATAAATACTGGTAACGCCACCGTGTTCAACAACCACTTCACAGATTATGATGTACAAAATTTAATACAATTACATTCGGGTATTCAAATATTTTTTTTATTTTATTAAATAAATTTTTATTATCTTGAAGTAAAGCAACCTAATTTAAAAAATATGAGCTTCTGACTTAATAGGAAAACAGATAAACACAACCATGAAGTAGAAGTAAAAAAATGTGAAAAATTATCACAATTTGTTTTATTCGAATGAAACGAGTATTTGAATATCCAGCTTTTTTCGATTTGTTTTGATTGTATGTACATCACTAAAACATTTTTGTATAATTGTATTTATTTTAATATTTTTTATGGATTTTGCCATGTATTTCAAAGCAGTTGGATAATTTGGTGATGTTTCCCATTACATGACAGAAATAATAAATTTAAGATAAGAGCAGGCACTTCTAGCTTCATTTTCAGATGTAACATGAATCAATATGTGCTATATTAGTAAAAATATTTGAGGTACAAAATACACATTTTGGAAATATCAACTTAAAGTAGTCTTAACAAACATGGGTGTCTACTTTAGAATTTTTATACAATAATTTTTTTAGAATACAACTTTACTTAACATTGCTTGGCAAAGCTTTATTAAGTTTTTTTGCATAAGACCCTTAAATTTTAGCTATAATTATGTTGTAAATACTATGGGCCGTATTCAAAAAAACTTAAGAAAGCTTTGAAAAGCAATGTTAGGTAAGGTTGTATTCAAAAAAAATTATTATATCAAAATTTTAAAGTAGGCACCCACGTTTGTTAAGGCTACTTTAAGTTGATATTTCCAAAATGTGTATTTTGTACCTCAAATATTTTTGTTAATATATCACATATAGATTCATGTTACATCTCAAAATGAAGCTAGAGGTGCTAGCTCGTATATTACATTTATTATTTCTGTCATGTTATGGAAAATATCACTAAATTATCCAACTGATTCAAAATACATAGCAAAATCCATAAAAAAATATTAAAATAAATACAATTATACAAAAATGTTTTAGTGATGTACATTCAAACAAAACGAATCGAAAAAGCTGGATATTCAAATACTAATTTCGTTCTAATAAAATAAATTGAGATAATTTTTCTATGTTCATCATATTTTTTTACTTTTACTTCATAAAAATGTTTATCTGTTTTGCTTCCATGTCAGAAGCTTATGTTTTGTCAATTAGGTTGCTTAACTTCAAGATAATAAAAATGTATTTAATAAAATCAAAAATTAGTTGAATACTCGAATGAAATTGTATTCGATGTTGTACATCATAAGCTGTGAAATGGTTGGAGTTACCAGAATTTATTATTATTTCACAAAATAATTAAAGTAGTCTTTTGAATACAATTTCTTAACAAAGCAATGTTAGCCTTAAAGTGCGTGGTAGCTACTATGAACAAGTAAAATATTTTTTTTTGAATAAGGGTGTATAAAATTTTATGATTATACCTAGTTTTATGTAGTGAAAATTTCTAGTGAAATTTCGTTTCAATCCATTAATATTAACACCTACCATAGTTATATCCTTAATACGAAAATGTTAATTTAAGCTAATTTTATACCACAAAAATTCACTACTATATATAGTTTTGTGCTTTTAAGCTTTCTGTTAAATTTTACCGCAATCAGTTCATATTCATACCTACGCCCCCATATATCCTTTTTTTAATATTTAATTTTTTTCTGGAAGTCTTAAGATAACACTACAATACTTGCTTATTATTGATTAAAAATTATGCATTTACACTCTTTGTTGAATTTTCTTGCAACCATTTTAAATTTATACCCACCATCTTCCATACAAATATTGAAATTGAGTTTCAGCTTTAATTATTAATAATATAAAAAGCTTATCACATTTATAACAGTGTCGTTGCCAAACAAGAACATACTTTTACTTTTCAACCAATTAAAATAATTTTTATTTGTTTCTTCGTTAATTTTAAAACTGAAGCAGATATTAATACAAATTCGATTCTCTGCTTTTGTCCTTGCTGATGTGCACAAATGTTAACGATTTATTTGCTTTTGCAGCAGCTTTAAAATAAATTCAATAAATTGAAATTTATTTTTGCAAACGAACTTTTCGCTGAAATCACGCGAAAAAGAAGACTGCATAAAAAGTTGTTATTTTTAATTAAATTTAATTATAAATGCAACCAAGGCAAATATGAGTATAATGTATGTAAATTAAAAAACATTAAATGCATTAAGAGTACAAGAACAAAATTTTTTTCTTTATTTTTAATTTATTTATGTATTTTACATTATTTTCAGGCATAATTATTTTTACTAGGATCGGTGGTCTAAATTAGACCACTTAACACGTATGTATGTAAACATGTGTGTACATGTGCTTACAAAACAGCCATCAAACAGAAAGTTGTTTTTTATGCAATGTGTGGGTGTGTGCGTGTGACTATTTGAAAACATCCCTTTAGTCAACCTAGAACCATATGTCTCTATGTCAATACTCTTTCTCCAGCGACAATTGCACTAGTTAAAATGTGGACAACTTTCCTCTTATGCGCGAGTAGAGATACGTTAGAGACGACAGGTCTAGTATATTTCTGGTGATATTGACAATGAACGCGTCAATAGTTTGTTTTTCTTTTTTATTATGTTGTGCAATAATATTAAATAAATATATGTAGACGAGGGTTACTAAAATCTGCGAGTGAATCTTCGGTTCAAATATATCCATATGGTCGTAAAAGAACTACCTTCTCAATAGTGCTAAAGTCTACTTATAGATTTTGAATGACAACCCTATGTTATTTGTCAATAGGCATTTGCGTTGGCTGGGGTACACCTAGTCAGTAGCACTATTGACAATGTCACTAGAAAATCACTATAAGTTTACAATTGACAACGAGAGAAGATATATCGGTATTGTAGTTTAGAGCCCCTAAAATTTACTAGTGAATCTTTGGTGCCAATGTCTCCATGTGGTCCCGAAAGAACTACTAAGTTAGTAGTGCTATAGTCTAGTGGTGGATTTTCAATGACAAGCTAATGTTAAATTTCAATAGATGATACCATTGGCTGGGGTACACCTGGTCAGTAGTGCTACTGACAACGTCACTAGTAAATCACCACAATTTCACTATTCGCACTTTCTGCAGGGATGCTTTATGTCATGTAAATAAATAGCGGTTAACAGTCAGACTATCTTTATACTCATGCGTGTGATTGCAACGCACACAGTCTATAAATTTTATTTGTATTTGTTTGAGCTGCGTAACCCTGCAGTCAGACTGGGGCCAAGTATCTCTATGTCAACACTAAAATTCTAGTAGTAGTGACATTGTCTACAATTTCTCTTCTATTCGTCAATATAACAGAAAGAGAGAAAACAGATGTGGTGTATTTCTGGTGGATTTTGCAACAACTTGTCAATATAACTACATACGTTTGTATGTACGTAAGGTATAGAAATGTACCAGCAAATGTCTGGTTGGTATGTCTCCATGTTCCCATAAGTACTATGAATTCACTACATAGTCAATTATTTTAGTGTTACTAGTAGATTTTCAATGACAAGCACATGCTAAATGTCTATAGCACAAAGTATTATATGGGAAATAATTGTAGAGTAGTACTTACTGGTGACAAAGTCAAAAGCGACTCAGTACATTTTCACCATCGAACTAAAAAAAATATGTGTATTAGTATCTATAGTTGTTGAATATTTATATATATAAGTATTATGTTTAAAATTAATGCGTGTGGTTGTATACGAGCGTTTTTTTTTTAATTTTTAGCTGTACGAATTCATAGTTGTTGGACAGTCAATACTCTAACAGTGCTTAAAAGGATACTTTTGTCATTCTCTGGTGCAAGCCTCTAGTATTACAGAAGCCAACTGGTTTGAATTGAAATAGTATTATATTTTCGAGGCATTTTCTAGCACTGGCCTTATTTTCGTTGCAGTAACCTGAAATATAAAAACTTTCTCCAGTGACAACTTGTTTTAAAGAAAAATCAAATTAATTACTTCTATGAATTTATTTTAATATTTTATTATTATTTAACGCGTGTCAAGCAACGAATTGAGTCTAATTTATTGTTAAATTCTCTTTAATTTTTTTTAATAAAATCATCTAAAATAGTTCAAAGTTTTTCTTCCGCATGGTATTTAAAATCCCTATTTTTTCTAAAATTATAATTAAGGGCTAAAATAAAAGGGGCAACTATTTAGTTCGTTATAAATTCTAAAGAATGTTTTCATATATATTTATATGTATATATCGTCAGCTAAAACGCAAACGGCCCTATCTAACATTTTTGAGATTTTGCAGGAGAAGCAAAATACTGTTTTAAACCAAAAGTATACTTTCAATCAGCATGGTTTTTACCAGAATTATTAAAAAAGATGTAACAAATTGATTTCTGGCAGAATAAAATCAAATTTTGTGATATTTGAGTGGCTATGTTAGTTAGGTCCTTTTGTACCTTAATTTTCTGAAACCAAAGGCCCTATCTACACTTTAATAAAAAATAGTTTTATCACTGACATGACGCTTTTTATTTATACCCTTCTTATTTTCCTTTATTTCTTACAAAATCACTTTTGAGATGAATTTTTTAAGTTTTTTTTTTAATAAAATGCCTTAAGCTGAAGCTAATTCAATTTTCCTTTAACAAAAAATTTCTTCAAGTGCAAAATCTGTCAGTTTTTTTTGTCATTTTTCAATGTTGCCCATGCAAACGATCACTTAAGCCTTTTTGCGTTTATCAAATGAACGCTTTTGCAGATAGGGCCGTTTGCTTTTCGTCAATAAAATAACTAATTTTGGTCAGACAAGTCTAAATTTTTTTGTGGCTGTGTATTTTGATGCAATGTATCAGAGTTAGAGCCGTTTGCGTTTAAGCTGACGATATGTATCTATGTATGTGTGTATGTTAATATGTCTGAGTAAAATACATTATTCATATTCACATTTCTCCAACTAAGCACGAGATTTGTATAAACCAATTTATTTCAAGCAAAACTAGTTTTGCCACAAATTTTTATTACACTCCCAACCTTTTACCATTTCAAACCAATTATTCAAACTTTTTTATATGTCTCTATTTCTTAAAACTGCTGCTAAAAAAATATAATTACTTTTACTAGAGTTCTCGTTGAACCTTCATAGTGAAGAGACATTAAAGCGGATTTTTTTTTACATACCTACACACGAAACAAATATAAAAAACAACAAAATCAAAAATTATACAAAAAATATTCGTAATACATATTCACCTTGATAAATAAGCTTATTGGCTTTAATAATATTTTTTACATAGCAAGAAATAGCAAAAACAAAAAAAAAACCGTAAACACAAACAAAGTTCCCTTGAGGAATAATACTCTGTATGAGTACCTCAAAGGGAAAAAATTTTGAAGTGAGTTCTAACGGCAGAAATGCTTATTTTACTGTGAATTCTGAAACTCTTAAGGAAAAATATATAAATAATAAATCTGATGGAAACCTTTTTTTAACGGCAAAGCCAATTTTTCGTCAGCGATCAACTTCGCTTTTTCCAATGCCAACTAGTGAATCGTTAACATTACCATTGCCTAGTACTTCTTCATTTAAGTCTGCGATATCATCCGCATCGGGCTCGCCTTCATCACTAAACCAAGTTATCACTACAGATAACAGTAGCTCAAAACCCAAGGTACAAGTGGGAATGGACAGATATATAACAGTGGTAAAGCGTGGGCGAAGCCCAAATTCTTCAAAAATTTCATCTGCTCCAAAGATGTCTAGGGATAACAGCGCATCATCTACCAATCGTCAAAATCGTTTTTCATTATTGCAAGACACCGACGACAAGCCTTCTACATCATCGCAAAAGTCTGTTAAGCCACCACCTATTTATCTGAGAGAAAAAAAATTCTAACGCGCTTATAAAAAAACTACTGTCGACCATTGGTGAAAATACTTTTCACATCATTCCAATTAAACGAGGTAATATTGATGAAACTAAAATCCAAATATATAATGAAAAAGATTTCCGAAAAATTGTTAGTGAATTCGAAAAAAATAAAACAAATTTTTACACATACCAACTTAAGAGTGCTAAAGGCCTACATATAGTATTAAAGGGCATAGATTCATATGTTGAACCCGAAGAAGTAAAATGTGCACTTGTCGACCAAGGATTCAAGGTAAAAAATGTTACCAACATATTTAATAGAGGAAAGGTCCCCCAACCCCTATTTCGGGTTGAACTGGAGCCGAATGACATACAATTGAAAAAAATGAAGCCCATCCAGTTTATAACGTAAAGTATCTCTTACATCGAAAAATCACAGTTGAAGAGCCACGTAAGCGTTCAGGTCCCGTACAGTGCCATAATTGCCAAGAATATGGCCATACGAAAACTTACTGCAAGTTACCTACAGTGTGTGTTATCTGCGGTGAATTGCATGGTACTGCTAGCTGCACTAAGCCAAAAGATCAAGCAGAAAAAAAATGTAGTAATTGTGGAGGTAATCACACAGCCAACTATAGAGGGTGCCCTGTATTTTCTTTCGTTAAACAGGCTATGGGTCAAAAACCCAAGCTAACTCCAGCTCTACAAGTAAACGCGAACTCCGACACTTTTGCTCAAATCAGCCAACCAGTTACTTCACGTGTATCGTATGTTGATGCTGCTAAGACTAGTTCAATTCCCACGCAAAATGTTCCACCGCCAAATAATTCAACGAATTCAAACTCAAGCTTTAACTTTAGTCGCCTTGAAGCTACTATTGAGAATCTGGTGCTAACTATAAACAACTTTACTACAAATATGACAAGTATGATGCAAGAAATGCTGCGAATGCAGAATACACTGCTTCAAGCATTAGTTAATAAACCATGAACACGTTAAAAATATGTTTCTGGAACGCAAACGGCATTCGCCAACATAAAAATGAACTTGAGCACTTCCTCATGGAAAAAAATATTGATATAATGTTGGTTTCCGAGACTCATTTGACCTCAAGAAGCTTATTTAAAATAAATGGTTACACTTTATATGATACAAAGGACCCGAGAGAGAGAGCATGTGGTGGATCAGCAATTCTGATTAAGTCAAGACTCAAGCACTATGTCCTTGACAACGTTAGTGAAGAATATTTGCAAGCAACGAATATTTTCGTAGAAAATTTTTGTGCGAATTTCGTGATATCATCAATTTACTCACCTCCCAGATTTTCAGTTAGCGAAGATCAGTATGAGAAGTTCTACAAATCGCTTGGGTCTTGTTTCGTGGCAGCTGGTGACTACAATGCAAAACATACCTACTGGGGATCGCGTCTTGTTACACCTAGAGGTCGAGCCTTGTTCAATACAATTTCAAAAATGGGCTTAGATGTCATTTCGAGTGGGGAGCCTACTTACTGGCCTACTGACGTAAGAAAAATTCCAGATGTTATAGATTTTGCCGTCACGAAAAATATTCATAGGGACTTAATTCATGTAGAGGCCTCTCTAGATCTGTCCTCCGATCACTCTCCAACAATAGTTACAATTTTCAACCCACTAAGGAGTGATTTAACTAACTCATATGTGAAGATGATTAATGGAATCAACTGGCTGGTATTCAAAAAATATCTTAGTAGTCACTGCGTAGAAAACATTCAGCTTAGATCATGCGACGATATTGAATTTAACATTGCCAATCTTAACGAAAATATTAAACAGGCTGCTGAACACGCCACTACCTCCTATCCGCAGACCGGCTTTAACAGAATTTATTCTACGGAAATTGAACGTCTTGTATGTGAAAAAAGGAGAGCTAGAAGAGAATGGCAACAACACAGATCACCCCTAAATAAAATCAGACTTAAAGAATGTACTAAACGACTCAAAGAGCTGCTATCATCGGAAAAAACTGCACTACTGGAAAAGTATTTAGAAGGTCTTGATGTAACGTCCGCATCTAATTACTCTTTATGGCGCGCTACTAGAAATCTTAAACGACCCGTTGATCTTAAATCACCATTGCGTACTGCGACCGGAGGCTGGGCAAGAAGTGATAGTGAGAAAGGTAACTTATTTTCTGAGCATTTAAAATCTGTATTCACTCCCAATTCATGTACGGGTGCTGCTGATTTACCGAGTGTAGTTTCTCTACCCCCTCGTCCCTTAAGGTTTAAGGTGCGTGAAGTACAAAAAGTAATTGCTGAACTCAACCCGAAGAAAGCTCCAGGTATTGATGGCATTAGTAACAAAATGCTCATGAACTTGCCTCATATTGCAATAAGAATCCTGCTATTTATTTTTAATGCTATTTTAAGAATGCAGTATTTTCCACATAACTGGAAACTGGCCAAGATCAAAATGATTCCAAAGGCGGGCAAAGATCTTACCAAGACTGAGTCATATAGGCCTATAAGCTTACTATCTACAATCTCAAAGCTTTTCGAAAAGCTGCTCATGATTAAATTGTCCAAAATTTTAACTGATAATGGGTGCATCCCGGACCATCAATTTGGCTTTAGAAGTCAGCACAGCACGATTGAACAAATGCATAGACTGGTCCAAGTTGTAAGAAGAACATTTGAAGAAAAGAAGTATTGTTCCGCTCTCTTTATTGATGTTTCTCAGGCGTTTGATAAAGTATGGCACGAAGGCCTAGTTTTAGTTTAGTTTTTGAAGACATATCTGCCAATAAACATTCAAAAGCTTTTGGAAAGTTATATTATTGATAGGAAGTTCACTGTTGTGGAAGGAGAGTTCACGAGTGTGCCCGAAACTATATCTTCTGGTGTGCCCCAGGGTAGTATTCTGGGTCCTGTCTTGTATTTAATATATACTTGTGATATGCCTGTGAGCAATAATATCCATATTTCTACTTTTGCCGATGATACAGCCTGTATGAGTGTGCACGAAAACCCTTATGAGGCATCCCGCAATCTCCAGGAACATATCACTCAGTTGGAAATATGGTTGAACTTATGGAGAATTAAAGTCAATGAACAAAAGTGTGTCCATATAACGTTCACCCTAAGAAGAGATACTTGCTCCCCCATTCGAATCAACAATCAAAATATTCCTCAACATTCCCAAGTGAAATACCTTGGCATACACCTTGATCGAAGACTTACATGGAAACATCATATTGACTCTAATTTAACTCAGATGAAACTTAAGTTAACTCAAATCTATTGGTTGATTGGCAGAAACTCAACACTCAGCTTAGACTGCAAACTTTTACTGTACAAGTCGCTTTTGAAGCCAATATGGTGCTACGGAATTCAGTTATGGGGCACTGCTTCAGCTTCCAATGTCGAGAGAATCCAACGAAGGCAAAACAAAATTTTACGGTTAATAACATCGGCTCCATGGTACATCCAAAATTCTATTATACATCGTGATTTAAATATGCCACTAGTGACTGAAGAAATTGCAAAATACGCAGGCAAATATTTAACAAAACTCGAATCACATCCTAATCCGCTTGCTCGTAATATTTTGAACTTTACTGGACACATCCGCTTAAAAAAGAGGGACACACGGGCTCTTATACCTAACACTCCAGATGGGACTACTTGAAAATACTTCCCCCCCCCCCCTTTTTTTTTGATTATCACTACTAATGTATTATTTATAACTACCACTAAGTTTATGTCCGACACTGGTCGGGCATAATAATTTTTTTTTATAGATTTAAGATTTGAATACTTATTGTTAGTTCACATATGAAGATACAATAAATAAATACATGCATTATAAAAATAAAAAAAAAAAAAAAAAAAAAAAACTTTTAACTTTGCATTTCCATTGACTTTTGTTACAAGATTTAAGCAGTTATTCCTCAATTCAACTTTTTTTTTTGTTAACATTAACCATTTAAAACAAAATTTCATTTCAACATAGAATTTTGTATTAATTTTTTTTTCTTCATATAAAGAAAAGATGAAATAGTACGCTGAAAAGGCTTGTAGTTACCCTACAGTAAGGAAAAGTGCATAAAGAGCGCCCAGCAAAAAATTACATATTACCATCAGAACTACTTGCCATATAATGACTTACTTTTCTGATTGCCAAATTTCATTACTCTCTTACAAATCTCATTACCTAAAATGTAAAAATTATGCACAAGTTGCTAAATGAAGAAAATGATTTTCTTTAGATTAAATAGATTACGTGAGCAAGTTTCCAAATAAAAAAGGTAAGTACTTCTCAAGAATCGATTATTTTAGTCTCACGCCTTGTCAAAATCCTTAAGTTGGTAATCCAGTAAGGAACAGCTTCCACCAAAAATGCTTAATTCCAAACTCGATTACCTTTTTTGAAATTTTTTGCTCGGCGGTTATGTTATATTGCAAAATTTGTTAAAGAAATTTCCAATAGCAGGTACGGACTTTCAAAAAAGAAGTACAAGGAATTTTTGAAATTTTTTGCCTATCTTGGCGATGTTATAAGTGTAAGTGGAGACTTTTTTCAGTCAACTGAGCGTCTAACCACAATGTTTGCGGTGCGTTGCGATTTCTCGTAAACATAATACAACGGAAGACGGCGACGGCAATACTTGTAATTTTTTTTTTAATTTTTATTAATTTTTTGTGCATACATTTTTGTAAAGAATTTACTTTTTGTGATAAATGTTTTGTAATCGTAGTAACTAAAAACAAAAAAATTATTAACATTTTATACATTCGCAGATATATTTGGTAAATTTTTTAAACTTTTATATAATATGGCAAAAATTTTTGAACTTCAAAATCATGTTTTTTTACAATAATGTTGTGAACACCGCCAATGATTCAAAAACTATGGCAACATCAGGAAGACAAGAGTGTCAAAAAAAGAGAGAATAAGAAAGTCCGCAATGAAAATAAAATAGATTTTAATTTTATGCCGTTCCACAATGCGGTTTTTTACTTCAAACCCGTATGAAAAACCGCACCGCAAAAAAATCGTAATATTGTGTTCAGACTCTGAAACAAAAATTAATGTTCATACAATTGTTTAATCACGGAATTTTTTACATTTCAAACCTTCATCAAATTGTAAATATTTTTGTGCTTTTGTGTGTTGTAAGATAAAAAATAAATGAATTTGAGTGTATGTCACCGTAATTCTATACAATAGGTTACACGATTATTGATGTGTAAACATCCATACGCTAGGGGTAAAATTCTTTTTCACAATACAATCACAAATTTTGCTGAGATTCACACCGCGTTGTCAAATCGGTGTATTAGTGTTTGAAAGAAGCAATACAAACTTATTTAAAATATTGTAAATACATAGGAATTTGCTGGTTTTTGTTTGTTTTGTTTAACTTGATAATTGCTGTATTAGGGTTCCGTACACCAAAGGTGAAAATGAACCGTAAGAGCTGCGGACCTGAAATTTGGACACAGTGTGTAGACATTTGGCCACTACAACAACAAATAAATGAGAGTTAAAAATTAAAGGGTGTTCCAAAACGAGCAACGAAAAATGTTAAAATCCCATGTAAAATACACACACATACAATTGTATGTACATATAGACACTTGAAATTTTAATAGTTAGTGTATTTTTATACAGACTACAAGCATTAACACTAACTTTAAAAAATTTAAATCAATGGGTGTT
The DNA here is from genome assembly GCA_949987645.1 of Tachina grossa. NCBI lineage: Eukaryota > Metazoa > Arthropoda > Insecta > Diptera > Tachinidae > Tachina > Tachina grossa. The sequence continues at coordinate 40,907,292 of OX465278.1, read as the reverse complement.
CCATCAGTTAATGCAATTTTGACTTTGTAATTTTGACAACTTGCTATATCTTGGAAACCGTAAGAGCAAAACTCATGAAATTTTCAAAAAGTAAAACTGAAACATCAAAAAAATATAAAATCGCCAAATCTAAAAAAATCGCCAAAAACAAAAAAAAAATCGCCAAAACGAAAAAGAACACCAAATTAAAAAAAAATTAAAAATTAAATTAAAAAAATTTCTAGGACTAAAATAATTCGCGAAAAACCGGAAAATCGCCAAAAATGACAAAAACCCTTAAACAAAAAAATCGCCAAAATGAAAAAATCACCAAAATGAAAAAAAATCACCTGAATAAAAAAAAAAACACAAAAACAGAAAAAATCGCCAAAATTAAAAAAATTGCGAAAATTAAAAAAATCAAAAAGAGAAAAAAAAAACGACAAAAAAAGCGATAAAATTGAAAAAATCGTTTAAACTGAAAAAAATTAAAAAAAAGCTAAATAAAAAAAAAAAAATGCCCAAAACCGAATGTGCGCGAGGCAAAGTCGCACTTTACTGAATTTATTTTAATTGCAATGCGTACACAACAACAAGAACAGCAACAACTAAGCGATGAACAACAGTAATTAAAAAGTAAAGGCATTTACCATAGATGAGCACTGCAGTACCACTAAAGTTTCAGTAAAAACAATAAAAAATTTTTAACAAGTGGCTAAATTTTTTTCACACACAGAAAAAATTATTCCCAAAAAATTTTCAAACAAACGTGTATTTTGAAATATAATTTAGTTTCAGTAAATATTTTTTACTGTTCCAGTAAATTATTTGTTCCAATTTTATTTTATGTAAAAAAAAACTGTATATAATTAAAATTATCTATATAAAGTAAAATTTGTAAAAAAAAATTTTAGATTTATTTTTTTATATTTAAATATGTTATTTTCATTTAAATTTATTTTTATATACTGTAAAAAAATTTGTCTGATTTTTTTTAATTTTTTCAGTTAAATTTATTTTTATATACTGTAAAAAAAATTGTCTGATTTATTTTAACATTTTATTTTTTTTAAGATTTTTGTTTGCAGTTTTCAAACTTATTATGTTCGTATATTGCGATTCTCAATATAGTATTAAGAGTCTTACTATAAACATACGGAGTTTGTTAGCTAAATTCAAAAAAATTTTTGGGTTGAAGTCTACTGACGAGTTCCAAAAGCCGAAACAAAATGCTTAACCATAAAAACAAGCTAATTTTGGAAAGTAAAAAAAATTAAACTTTTCCTTTGATTCAGTTATTTATTTCAGATAAAACTTTTACTAATTTAAAAAAAAAAAATTAAGAATTGTTATTGATTTAGTTAATTTATTTTCTGATAATACGAAAAATTTTAGTGAATGTGTTTGTAAATTATGAAAAAAAATTGCTGAATAATACAAAAAAAAATCTGCAAAAATGTTTTTCTGTTCCTATTAATAAATTTGACTGAAAATATTTTGAGTTTCAGTTAACTTTTTTCTCTAATGCCATAATAAGTTAACTAAAAATAAATTTTTTTTTTTCAGTTAAATTTTTACAAAATTGTTATCAGAATCTACAAATTTCTTTGTAGGTCCGCATTCACACAAAAAATTTACTGATTCAATGAATTTGGTTACTGAAAACAAAATTTAGTTTTTTCTGTGTACAAAAGGTTCAAAATTTGAATGAAAAAACTTTGCAACTTGCTACAATTTTATTACGATTACGGCCCTACGATTTTACTGGTAATGCAAATTAAATTTCATTAGCAGTAAAAATTTACTGAATTTTTTTAGTAATCAGTAAATTTACTGCTTACTGCAATTTTTAATGCAGTACATATCGATGGTTTACTAACGCAACCTCGTAACTTAAAAACTACTACTTTTCAGGAGAGACCAAAAATGATTTATAACAAGTATATAATGAAAATTTACAAGTATTTAATTGAAAATTTAACAAAAATCATCCAAGTAATTAGATTATAAAAAACATATATTAAAAATTTTTAAATACTTGTTATAAATCATTTTTTGTCTCTCCTGAAAAGTAGTAGTTTTTAAGTTACGAGGTTGCGTTAGTAAACAATCGATATATGCTGCAGTGTGCCCAATTACTAACCAAAGAAGTTTAACAAAACAAACAAAAACCAACAAATTCATATGTATTTACAATATTGAAAGTTTTGATACTTTTAATTAATTACTTTAAAAAAATATACTAAAAGCATAAGTACTTCCAACTTAAAAAAAAATTTCATTACTAGATGTTTACACATCCCCTCTGTGATCGAACTCACATTGCATTTTTTTCATGCAGAAATAAATGTATGAGTTACTTTACAAACGTAAAATTCCGTACGAACTCCGTATTGGGCTTAAACTTAGTATCAGTGTGATTGAGATACAAAATATTGACTTCAAAGGTTGTGTTAAAATAATTATTTCTATATTTTATTTTTATTTAACGAATACGAATTTAAAAAGTATATAGTTTTTGATGCAAGGAAATGTACATAGATGCATATAGCCAAGGCCTATTTATTAGGTCTATGCAACTCTACAAAAACACAGCAACACAAAAAAACTTTGTGTTTAAGTTGTCAGAAACACACACAAACATGAACTGAAGTATATGGTGCAAACAGCTTTTGACAGTTTAAACACGAAAACACAGAATATCATCAGGACGATTGCATTGACCTGATAAATAGGCCTTGCATATACATACATAGCTAAACCATAAACAAATAAATTTTTTATATGCTTAAATATTGTTTAAAAAAATATGGAAAAATTTAAAATTCAACTTACAGAAGACGATTCAAAATATTTCAAATATTTTAACTTTTGTAAGAAACATTTATGTAATTTTTACTTTACTTGAATTGCGCACTCCTTTAAAATTTCTGAGTATTTTTGCTCATAATTTTTCTTTCAGTTTTATATGAAAAGGAAAGTTCTCTAGAAATAGAATACTTTCAATTCAACTAAAATGTGAAAAAAAACCTGCAAAACAGCACAACGTTGCAATTAATTTGTGTTGCTTGAACACTAAAAGCCAGATTAAACAAATATCTGGTGGATAGAACGATGTTATAAAACACAAAAAGTATATGAAAACAGCCATTAAATTTACAACTCTCTCCCTTGTTTTTATAGTTTTTTATTGCGAAAAAATTTTAAGTGCAACAAAAACTAATTTTATATACCAGCGTTTTGTGATATTGCTTCACTCCAATATTATAAAGCAAAATTTACATTTTAACAATTTCTTATGTCAATGTTAAGGGACTATTTTGCTTGCATTAAATCAACAGCTGATTTTTAGTTTTAATCATTAGATTTGCTAAGGATTAAAAACTTGTAGTGAATATGAGAAATTAGCAGCTGTTCTATTAATTCTTTTTTTAAATGCATTTTTGCCACGAATTGGCTGTATGATGTTTTGAAACATTAAAGTTTTTAACTTTAAACCCCTTTTTAATGCGGTTTGTAGAAGCAGGTGTTTTTTCGTCAAGATTTCGTGCTTTTAACTACTTAAAACGCAGAGATACTCCTGAGTGCATAAGCGAGTAGTAGAAAATACAAAGGAAAGGGAGAGGGAAAAAAGGTATAAGCTATGAAATTGACTGGCAGCAAGCACTGCACAATCTAAGGCCCAAATGATTCAAATTAATTGATAGTAAAAATTATTTTACCGATTTCTATCACTTCAATATAATTTGTTAATGACACATTTTTTTATGTAAATAGTATTTACAATTTTTTTTTTAAATTTAGGGCCCTTAGTTTTTTCCCGGTTTGCTAAAAATATATGTGTATTTTTTTTTAGTTAAAAACTGTGTCTACCAAACCTACATATTTCCGTTGCCTGCTCGACTCAGGGACTTGCAAAATAGACATATTTTGTATGAAAATATCAAATGTCTATGAAATAGTTTACTAAGGGCCATTATTACAACTTAAAGTTAGTTAAAAGTAGGATTTTATCGGCCGTATAAAAACTTTATCATTTGCAAAATTTTTCTTTAACCTAAAGTGGGCGATAAATTACAAGCAAGTTTATCCTACCTGGTAAGTTAAATCTAATTTGAAATAATGGAAAGCTTTTTATACGTCCCATAAAATCCTACTTTTAACTAACTTTAAGTTGTAATAATGGACCTAAATAATGCTATTTTCTATTTTTTTAATAAAAAATATTTTTCTTAATACGTAAAATATTAATTTGGGATTATTAGTGCGTTTACAAAGTTTAAACTTAAATTGTGACAATTCCCACAAAAACACTAATTATTAACTTGACTGCACCCGGTAAAAAAATACTTCTGTGTCAACACTCTATTCTTGAATAGCTGTTGTTGTTATTTATATTTTTTTTCTTTTACATACTCTTACGACTACAATTTGAAGCTGAAAAAAAGTCAGCCAATGGTTGTAATGGTAAAGTAAGAAAATAAAATACATATTATTAAAAATATATAATATTCATATAAAGGGTGTTTTTTATTGAGGTATAGAACTTTAAGTTGGCATCACTTTTTTAACTGGCGGCCATTTTGTCAGTTGTCAAGTGATTAATATTTAGTTTGGTTTGCCATTTCATCATGAACAGGTTGACAAAAGAACAACGCTTGCACATCGTGCAAATTTATTTCGCAAATAATGGTTCAGTTCGCGAAGTTTACCGCAAGCTCCGTCCATTTTATGGTCGACATAATCGTCCATCAGAGCAATTAATTCGGTTAACCATGGATCGTTTTCGCACTACGTTTACTCTATGTGATAATACGCATCCGCAGAGACGTCGAACAGTGCGCACCGAAGAAACAATTGCCGCTGTAGAGCAAAGTGTTGAAGAGGACCCGAATTAATCGATTCGCCACCGTGCACAGCAATTGGAGCCGACTAACCGACTATTTTGTTCCCGAATTGGATGGCATGAATGTGGATGAGTTGTGGTTCCAACAAGTCGGCGCTACATGCCACACAGCGCACGTCACAATCGATTTATTGAAGGAAACATTCGATGAGCGCATAATTTCGCGGAATGGACCTGTCAATTGGCCACCAAGATCGTGTGATTTGACACCATTGGATTATTTTCTTTGGGGATATGTGAAGTCGCTCGTCTACGCCAACAAACCAGAAACGTTAGGGGACTTGGAAGCCAACATTCGTGGCGTTATTGCCAACATACGGCCCCATATGCTCGAAAAAGTGGTTGAAAATTGGACCTGTAGAATTGGCTTTATTCGAGCCAGCCGCGGCGGCCACATGCCCGAAATCATATTTAAACAATAATGGCATAAAATTATCCTTCCAATAAAGCCAAATTGATGGACATTAAAACGATTTTCTTGTATTTTATTTCAATTCAAAGTTCTATACCTCTTAAAAAAACACCCTATATAATAAATATAAATAAAAAATTACCTCATATCTTATTGCATTTGGCATGCTGAACACTAATCTAGTAAGGATTTTGCTGTCCTATAGAGATATGATCACTTTTAATATTTATATTAGTATAGAGGGGTTCCGATAAAAAAAATTTGTTAATGTATGTATAATTTTTAAACTGTCAATCGAGTAGAAACATTATGTGTGGACCAATTATAGTCAATGACATAAGCGTTCGAAATTGATAATTTGGAGTGACCCAGTTACACTAGAGAGTGAGTTAGAGAGTGCTAAGGCTGACCCCCTCGAGATGAAAGAGGCTTTCAGTCAGGCTTAAGTTATTTGTTTTATACTATTTTTAAGTTTTTTCTTGTAACTTTTCAATTCTTATATCTAGTATTGAGTAAAAGATTGCACAAATTGAATAAAAAATTAATATAATGAAAAAAAAAAACATATTTTTTCCGACAAAATATGCTGACTATAAAAAATATTTGTTTTTTGATCGACTAAAATAAAAATACGCAAGCCAGTGCAAAATAAAATATTTTTTTGCAGACCTTAAAGTTCAAAAGCATACTTAAACCATATTATGGAAGGCACATCATTTATTTTTACAAGATTGAGCGAATTAACTAATTTTTTCGCTTTACTGAAAAGTTAGCTTTTCTGAATTAACTTATTAAACCCCGACTAAAAAAAGGGGTGTTATAAGTTTGTAGTGTGTGTCTGTGTGTCTGTGTATCTATGTGTCTGTGTATCTGTGTGTCTGTCCGTGTCCACGTACAGGCCAAACGGCTGGACCGATTTTCATTTAGTTTATTCTGTTTGAAAGATGACTTGATCGAGAAGGTTCTAAGTTATATTTGAAGAAAATGGGTCCAGCCCTTTAGAAGATATAACATCTTTTCTGAAAAAAGTCGGGGGTTTTTAAAATTTTTAATTTTTGTTATTTTGAATATAGGCTCTCGATATATAATTATGAATTGTTTTTGTCTATTATGTTTTGGTCACACTTATGGTACTACACTGTTTTGGGAAGCCGCAAGCTACTTTAATCCTGGAAACACAGCCAAACACAAAACTGTTTTAATGTGTGTGGAAACAAAAGCATATCTACATATTAAAATCTGTTATTTACTTTAACAACGTCATAACTCAAAAAACTAGTTATATAGAAAAATAATTTTGCGCACAACTTAAATAAAAAAAAATTTTTTCTGTCATGAGATCAATTCCGAATTATTAATTCAAAATTTACATTTTTCGGTTTATATAGTTGTTGAAGTAAATGAGAGATAAATGCTTTATATACACAAAGTATTTAGGAATATGCAAGCAAACTAAATTATTTAGTAGAATGCAACAAAATAGCATATGACCACCAAGTAGATAGACCTACCAAACAGAACAAAAAGTGGCAAAAAAATTAATTAATTAAAAAAAAAAATAATTAAGCTTATATTTTGTTTTGTTTTAAATTGACCATTATCAGTTTGCCTTCAAAATCTGGCGAATACAAACAAACTTTTGAGCCTTTTTAAGAGATGTATGGTTGCAAAATAGAAAGTCAAGCGAAATATGCTCGAAGAAACAAATTTACATACTTTTAAATTTGTTATGATTTCAATAAACCGATTAAATAGGTTTTCAAAGTAGTGTAAATGTTAAAAAAAATTAAACAATAATAAGAACATATTTCATGTCACAGTTGAAAAGTATTAATAAAGTGTACGCACGTAAAAGAGAAGAATATCAAAAAGGTCCAAAAGTAATAAAATTGCACTAGATCTTGGTAGTCAAAGGACATAATTAAACAACTTTTTCTTCTTTCTTTTATCATATAGAAGTACAAAAAATATAAGAGACTTAAAACAGTTCACTTCATTAAATAACTTCGCCTTTGTTTTAAATGAACTTTAAGTGAAAACCCAATTTATATCTTAACAATAATTGCTATTATTTTTCTTTAATTTCATAGCTCGTTAGCTTTATTTTTCTTTAATTTCCTGTCCATTTCAATCCACATAACTTTCAATTCTCGCCTGTGCATAAAAACGGTCCCATAATTTATTTCATTTTTGTTTAACAAAAATTGTTCGAGTTACCTTGTCTATGCTGTTCGTTTATCAACACATTTTCAAGAGTTATTGATACTTTTTTTGTTCTTGTTCATTTCATGTTTTTGTTTGTCAATATCCGGCTTTATTGTAAACATTTGATTATTGCTTCCAGCGAGCATTTCTCTTTTGTAGGTGCATTTTCATCTCTGATTTGTCAACGACACAAAAAAATATATAGTATTTGCCTTTCAAAAAAAGTTTTTGGTGCACTAACTAAAAAGCAGAATGTAAATGGGAAATGGGAAAAGAATTCAACGGTTAAAGAGAAAAAAATCAACACTAACGGTACGGTCACACTCGGCAACTATTTTCCCCCCCCCAAAAAAAAAACATAACGACTAAATACAAATGAAAAGTTTTTAAATAAGACATTTTTTTATGAAATTCATACATAAGTAATAAACAATAGCCCAATTCACAATCTTGTGCAAATGGTCTTGAATCTTTGCATGTGCAAAATGGTATAATATATTGATACCCACCACTAAGACTTGTTAAGTGGTGAGTATCAATATACTATACCATTTTGCACATGCAACGATGCAAGAGTATTTGCACAAGATTGTGAATTGCGCTATTGTTGTATAATTCAATATTATTGGAAATTGTTGACACGTAGCTGAATTTTAATTAGTATCTATTTAGTGGTTACGTTTTTTTTGGGTAAATTTTTACCAAGTGTGACAGTTCCTTGACTGACAAATAAATGGTACTCGTATTCATTCACATCACTCGTTTAAAATTCATTGATTCATCTTGATTTTGCTGTTTTATTTACTTCCAGTTGAAGTTTTTCTATTGTAACAGAAAATTGACAAAGACGAAGTATGCCATAGAAACAATATCAGGAATTTTTTATGTGTTTTTTTTTGACAAATATTTTTTATTGAAATATGAACACTGTGCAAAAACCGTGTAGCAAAATCGAAATTCTGAACAAATTCTCCGAAGCAACCATGGGTCTAAAATCAAACGCTATACCACGCCTCATGGTTTCGCTTCCCGCCATAGACCCTGGGTATTTTCTGCAGATAAGCTAATCGCTTAGCGGGCTGTGTTTATAAAAAAAATAGTCTTTCTCCCACGTACGTACTCCCTGCTTTTAGTTTTTTCTCGAGCTACCTTAGATTATAAAAAAGTTAATTTTCCATATCAAAAAAAAAAAAAAATTTGAGCTTGAAAATCGGTCGTTAAATGACGAAGTTATTTGATAATCAACTATCGATACCGCAATTTTCAACTCCTTTCCCAATTTCCCAAAAAAAAATTTGTTGACCTATTCCGTATTAAAAAAGAATTTTGGAAATTGGTCCACATATGATGAAGTTATTTTATTCCCCACCATTACCCACGAAAAAAAAATTAGTGGACCTTTTCCATATAAAAAAATAATTTTGGATAACAAAAATATTTGATTATTTATTTCTGTGGTGAGAATTTTGTAACCACCATTACCAAATTTCAAAAAAATAAACAAATCAGTGGACCTTTTCCTTATGAAAAAAAAATTTTAAATTGTTCCACAAACGACATAGCTCCAATACTACATTTTTTTGTCAGGCACATTTATCCCCCTTCTCCTCCTTCCAGCATTAAAAAAAAATATTTTTTAATGAATTACTGAGGCTGGAAGTTAGCTGTAAAACCCTCCTCCCCTTTAAAAAAAAAAATTAGTAGACATTTTCATATGCGAATTTTTTTTGTTGAAAATTGGTCCACAAATGGCGGAGTTATGCTCATTAATATTATAAAACAAGTTAAATACTATGTGGAAGGAGGAACATAATTTAAAAAAGTGGGCGCAAAAGTGTTCGTGAGTGATAAAAGTAGCTTATAATTCAATCCAGAGTCCCAGATAAATGTTGTGAGAATTTCAGGAAGATCGGTCAAGAAGTCTGGTCTTCTATGAGCTACAAACAAACAAACATTCCATTTTATATATAGATAGTTTCAGCACTTTTTTTTCGTTATTGGGATTTTTTCGGTTTTGAGAGTTTTGTAATATGACGTTTTTTAGTTTTGTTTTTTCTTTGTTGCGTTTTTGGCGTTATTTCGGTGTTGGCGATTTTTTTAGTTTTGGCGATTTTTTTCGGGTTTTGGCATTTTATCTGATTTTGGAGATGTTTTTTTTTTCATTTTGGCAATGTTCTTTTCACTTTGGCGATTTTTTTTTATTTTCGCAATTTTTACGGTTTTTGGCGGTTTGTTTTAGTTTTAATTTTGCGCTTTTTTTCGGTTTGGCGATTTTTTTTTTCATCTTTGGCGATTTTTTTCGCTTTGACGATTTTATGATTTTGGAATTTTTTAGTTTCAAGAGCGTTCCTCTTGCGGTTTGTTTCCAAGATACAAGAAGTTATCAAAATTGCATAGTCAAAATTACATTAACTGATGGAACACCCTTTAATTTTAATATTTTTAAATTTTAGTGTTAAGTGTTGTAGTCTGTATAAAAATTCACTAAACTTACAAATTTCATATAGCTATCTATAAAATACGTACATACAATTGTATGTACAGTGGGTCAAAGTTAATCAAAAAAAATTCTGAGGCTTGTAAGTTCTTTTTTTTAATTATTCGATTTGTATCGGATAAAGCATTTTGAGCTAAGCTTGCAATTTTTAAGAAATACTTTTCTTAGATCCTCTAAGTATGTTCGAAGTTTCCTACAAATCCAATCAGTGGCTTAAAAGTTCCAGATTTATTATCATTTATTTTCCAAAAGTCCCCACCCACTGTCTAATTCTTTTTACCAATATGTTGTTCCGTTGTTTGGCATAATAATATAAAATTGCCTCTAGTGCAATTTATTCCTTTAAAATAACCGCGTCTCATGTAGCTTACAGAGCGATACAAAGTAATCCGTTCATATAAAAAAAATTAGTACTGTGAGTAAACATACATTTTGAAAAGATTTCATAGAATTTTTTTTTGCCATCACTTTAAATCAAAATTGTCATACATACTCGATTATAGAAGCAAATTAAAGAGAGTTTTCTTATTTAAGGAATTAAAAACAAATCATGTAACTTATAAAGCAACCTTGTGGTCTATGTTAAAGAACATCAAACGGAAGAAAGTTAGACAAAGGAAATAAAGTCCCTGTTGCTGAAAATTAAATATAAACAATAATATACAGTTTGCATTGCAAGGGGGAAATTCTTGTTTATTTTCAGTTTTTTTTTCTTACTGTTTTGTGCAAAATATTAACCAACTTGACAGATTGGAAGGACCACAGGCATATAAATATATTTAAAGTAACACAAACTGCACACAGATGTGAGAAAAAATACTCATGTAGTCCTGACAGTTGAAATGTATTTATGGCTTGTTGTTTTCTTCATATTGAGGCAGATTGCTGCTGCATGTTTTGTGTTGATGCTAGTGCATGAACACATTTCCTTTTGCAGATGATTATATAACTGATCCTCTGGTTAAATTTTCGTTTTATGTACATATATATTTTTTTCGTATTTGATTATTTTCTGTTGATTTATAAATTATTTTTGCCATGTGCTTTTAGCAAACAGGTAAATACAAGACAGAAAAATCATTCTGATATATTATTGCCTACAGATGCACAAATAAACAGCAGGACATTCAAATAGTAGTAAATGCAATAACTGTTATCATGTCCTGTTTATTCACTTCCGTTTAACATCTTACGATACAGCACAGAATCACTCATACAAAGTACAGCAGCTGCAATGTATTTTACTCACCAGCAGCAGCAGCAGGTTAAGTAGAGTACAAAAATTAAATCAGAAGTACAATCGAAGAAAATGGAAAGCACAATTCATTACGGAAGTGTATTGATGTTTAACAAGTTCTTTTTAATTTTTTTATTTCGAAAAAAAACAGAAATTATTTATGAAAATCAACTTTTTGTAATCGTCATACCCTTAATGCAAAAACTTAATTACAAGATGAAATCAGATTCAAGAAAAATGAATATCATTTAATGGGATGTGAAGTTAATTTATTTTATTAAAAAATATTTAAGCTCAACTACATTATTGTTATCAATGCTATAAAGCTGATTCGGCCAAAAAATTGGATTTGAGGTAAACAGCTTCGAAAGCTCTTACAACTGCTTCCTGCTTCTTTGCAAACTAAGCAACAAGAATTGTTGTTGCCGAGATTTGATCAGCTGTTGCGCCCTCATGGTTGTGAAAGCTTAAAACTCTTGTAAAAGCTCACAAATTGTGCACATGGCTTGGACGTAGCTGCTTCAAATCTTTAGAACTCTTGGTTGGAAGACGGTATCTCACAAACATCTCAAATTCAAGTTAAATAATTATTTTCAGTTATTTGAGCTATGGCTGAGAGCAACAATGACGCCAGATAGACTGAGTACTTTGAAAGTTTCCTAACAAGATTTTTTTTTCCTTATGATTATCTATGCATGAATGGGGAGAAGGTTTCTGTTACTTTAAGGTTGAAATACTGAGCGATAGAATAAAGTGAATTCAAAGTATATGGATATTTGTACCTCTTTTTATTTTTCTATTCCCCATCGCACTGTAGGAAATTTTATGCATTTTGTAGCCAAAATTAAATACAGCCAAACCGTCAGACCAATTTAAAGGAATTTTTCGAATCATTCTTCGAAAGACTCTCACGCGTGACTCACCTTTGACTCAACTTGAACATTATTTAAAATTTTTTATATTTTTGATGTGTAAACATCTATACGCTAGGGGGTAAAAATCTATTTCACAATACAATCACAAATTTTGAGTGAGATGCACACGGCTTTGTCAAATCGGTGTGAGCTATATATGAGTGTATTAGTGTTTGAAAGAAGCAATACAAACTTATTTAAAATATTGTAAATACATAGGAATTTGCTGGTTTTTGTTTGTTTTATTTAACTTGATAATTGCTTTATTAGGATTCCTAACACCAAAGGTGAAAATGATAATTGCTTTATTAGGGTTCCGTACACCAAAGGTGAAAATGAACCCAATTGTTTTCGCTACGCTGTCCGTCCGTCTGTCACAGGGTATTTCTCGAGAACCGTAAGAGCTGCGGACCTGAAATTTGGACACAGTGTGTAGACATTTGACCGCTAAAATAACAAATACATGAGAGCTAAAATTAAAGGGTGTTGCAAATTTTACGTACATATATCCACTTGAATTTTTTAAAGTTAGTGTATTTTTTTATAGACTACAACAATTAACACTAAATTTAAAAAATTTAAATTAAAGGGTGTTCCATCAGTTAATGGAATTTTGACTTTGTAATTTTGACAACTTGCTGTACCTGGGAAACCGCAAGAGCAAAACTCTTGAAATTTTCAAAAACGGTAAAACTAAAATCAAAAAATTATAAAATCGGCAAATCTAAAAAAATCGCAAAAAACAAAAATAAATCCCCAAAACGAAAAAAGCACCAAATTAAAATAATTTATAGTACTAAAATAAATCGCGAAAACCCGAAAAAATTGCCAAAATAAAAAAAAAACTTAAACAAAAAAATCGCCAAAATGAAAAAAATTGCCGAAATGAAAAAAAACCCCAAGAACAGAAAAAAATCTCAAAATGAAAAAAAAAATCGTCAGAATGAAAAAATTTCGAAAATGAAAAAAAAACCCTAAAAAGAGAAAAAACGCCAAAACGGGAAAAAGCGACAAAACTGAAAAAAATCTTTTAAACTAAAAAAATTTAAAATAAGGAAAAAAGCCACGTCAAAAAAATTCTCAAAACCGAATGTCAAAGTCGCAATTTACTGAATTTATTTTAATTACAATGCGTACACGAGAACATGAACAGCAACAACTAAACGATGAACAACAGGAATTAAAAATTAAAAAGTAAAAGTAAAGGCATTTATCGTAGATGAGCAGTACCACTAAAATTTGAGTAAAAATAATAAAAAAATTTTAACCAGTAAAATTTTACTGAATACTAAATTTTTTTTCTACAATTTTTATAAAGTGCCTAAATGATTTATTAAATGATGATGTGCATTGAATTTTCAGTAATCAGTAATGCCCGTATTCATAGTTAAATTCTACCAAGTGACTAAATGTTTGTCATACAAAAGTTTCAAAATTGTTATGAAAAAAACTTTGCCACTTGCTACAATTTTATTATGAATACGGTCCTACGATTTTACTGGTAATGCAAATTAAATTTCATTAGCTGTAAAAATACTGCTTACTGCAATTTTTAATGCAGTATATACATATATACTGCAGTGTGCCCATATACTATATTTACAATATTGAACTTTTTGATACTTTTAATTAATTAATTAAAAAAACATATACTAAAATCATAAGTACTTCCAACTTAAAAAAATTTTTCATTACTAGATGTTTACACATCTCCTCTGTGATCGGACTGACATTGCTTTTTTTTAAATTTTAAGCTATAAATTTTTACTTTAAAAACCTTTACTACACTCTGGCGTTATTTGAAATCACACCCAAATATAAACTGCAAAAAAATCTTTTCATATTAAAGCAAAAAAATGATTTTTCCTTTACCCACATGTGTTTTTACTGGTGATATTTTTTAAGCAGTCCTTTTTCAGAACTTTTAATTAAAAAAAAACTTTTTTTGACTTGATTTAAGAAATAAAAACGATTTTCATTTTCTTCCCAGTACAGTAAATATATCAAATTTTTTTTTGAAATGGTAAGTATTTGCAGCTGAAATATTTCAAGTTCAGAAGATAATCGATTGTTGTAGAGAACTTGGATGATGCTATTGACATCATCTGCTACCATGTTTTTGAAGTTCCAATGAAAAAAGACTTAATAGTTTTATTAGTTTACCTTGAGGTCACTTCAATAATTTCGATTTAATAGATATCCCAGCAAAAATTACTGCTTTCAAGCAGCGTTTTTTTAAGGGAGACAATGTTGCAGAATAACATGCTGTTGCGCATGAATAAAGCAATTTTTTGTTCGAGATGAGCCAGCTAAAAGCAATGCATTTTGCTTCCAAAAAGCAATTATTTTTTTTTTTTTTGCCTTACTAAAGTGCTTCACAGAGGTAATAATATATATTTTTTGTGAGAGCCCGCCATATGTTAGTTTTTTTTTCAAAAGCAACGTTCGAAGCTTTTGTTATCAAGTAAGCAATACATTGCTTTCCTCAGTTGTTAGTGCTTCCAAATCAGAAATTTTTTCTGCTAGGATAATACACGAATTTAAAGACTCCATTTACAACAAAAAAAAAAAAAAAGAAACTAATCAGTTTCGACATTATCTTCAATTTATAAAATTTTCGAACTTACAGACCCTTATTGCTGAAACATTCATCTGATATTTGCACTGTATTTGTTGCACACTGTCCCTATTTAATGACTCAGTAACAAACCTCATAGAAAACATATTACAACGTGGTGGTAAAGCAACGTGGCAGAAAAATGTAAGCAGATATATTAAATTAAAAATAATTGCAACTTTTTGACATTAAGTTTTTTTATTTTTGGACAAAAAAGAGGATAGAAATTTCCCATGGTGCATCGCCAACAAAGTAAGACTTTCATTATCCAAGCTGGGACTTTTTTATTATTTTTTTTTTTATTATGTTATTATTTATTTTATTCACTTTTTCTAAAATACTATGAACATAATTGGCAACACTTTGCGTAATAGAAGACTGCACGAATAGTCTTGAAAAGTAAATACATCTGGTTTTTTAAATGTATTGACGTGGCATGTATTATACTAAACCAATAATAAATGATGTCGTTTAAAAAGCGAAGCGCGATGGATGTGTTGATGTACGTGTATCTGAGTGTTTACAAGCGATGTCGCGACTTCTTGTTCGTAACAAACACTCAAAAGAAATAGTGTTGTGCATATATGCTTGTTATTTTGCATATAGTACATTTGAGTGTGTGTGTGTGAGATATAGATGCCCTGAAGGAAATGTCGATGGTGAAAATGTACTGACTCGCTTTTGACTTTGTCACCAGTACTACTCTACAATACAATACTTTATGCTATAGATATTTAGCATAGGCTTGTCATTAAAAATCTACTAGTAACAGTAAAACAATTGTCTAGGTACTGACTATGTAGTTCCTATGGCAACATAAAGACATACCAACCAGACATTTACTGGAACATTTCTATACCTTACGTACATACAAATTTATTTATATTGACAAGTTGTTGCAAAATTCACCAGAAATAAACCACATCCGTTTTCTCTGTTTCTTTCATACTGACGAGAAATTGTAGACAATGTAACTACTACTGGAATTTTAGTGTTGACATAAACACATTTGGCCCCAATCTGACTAAAGGTTGGTCAGCTGTTATGTTTGTATTTATGGGTTGTTTTTTAAAGCAAGCGCACACAACTTATGTCATTGCATGTGTGCGTTTGTATGTGCGCAGAAAAATAAAAGATCATACACACAGCGTGTGCGCGTATGCACATGCATGACGTTTGTATACGTGCCCATGCGTAGGAAGCAGCAAGCAAGACGTATTTTCTTCTTTCCTCCTCTACCTCCAATAACTAAAACAAATTTCTTACATACAGTATTGTTTATCGTTTGTTTTAGAAGATTTCGCTATCTTAATTATCTTAATCTTAAATTTCGTAAAGCATTTGAAAGATCGCTCATGTCTTAAAAGTTCTTTTAAGTGGTCTTGTGCAGGGGTCTATTGCCTAACAACACCAATAATAAATTTCTGCTTGTTACAGCTTTATTTTCACTATTTTTGTCTTATATGATTTATTTATTTAATTTCATAATTAGTTACTTGCGAGTAAATACAATTTGTCACTGCTGCAGTAAATTTTATTACTGTTAACCACTTGACCAAGACTTTTGTTTTAGATATCGATTTCGAATACATCTCGAACATTTATCGTGTAAAACTATCGAGAGTGACACTCAAAAATGAATCGAAAAAAGTTTACCTGTCGCTCAGTTTTGTCCCAAAAAACATTCAATCTCGAAGTTTCGCTAGCAATATCAAAAGTGAGGGAATATCGGACTAATTTCGATATCCCAAAAAGGAAGCAGAAAAAGTAAAAAAGTAATTTTATTTTTTTATTTATTTATTTATTTTAACTTACTTATTTTATTTTATTTACTTTTTTTAATGCCTTAACTTACGCTTCAGGATTTAAACATAGTACCTGCATTCTAATAGACTGGCACAGATCCACTCAGCTATCGTGACAAATTTTTTTCTGTTCAATTATTGCATATATGTACATAGGTATGTGTTCTTATTTTACTTTTTAACTTACAAGTGCTGTAAAGCATCGAACTTTGTAACTCTAGACTAACAAGCTGACACACATCCACTCGTCTAGCGTCACACATTCGAAAAACTATCGATATAAGTTCGAAGCTCGAAGTTTTAGCGAACATTTAAATTTTCTTAGATTTGCGAACAAATATCGAAGAATTTTGACATTTTTAGATTTTTGATTGAACTATAGTGAATTTTTAATCAGAAATAATTTTTAGTCAGGCTTAAGTTCAGTAATTTCAATTCTTTTTATTGAATGAAATATTTTATTAATTAATGTGAGTTTCTAAAGAAGAGAAGAAAAATTAAATTAGACTTTTTATGCTGGGGGAAATACCGATATTTTTCTGTGCAGCAACGCACTTCATCAGCAACCTAGTCTATCTACTTGGGTAGAGATTGTTCTTAACATCAGCTATTTAACGTAAATTCTAATGAAACGGAATGTGAGAAATGATTGTTGTGTACAATTATTGATTTACCTTTGGTAAATACATATGTAAGTATCACTATTTATTTCCCCTGTTTTTACATTTTTTCATTTTTCTATTTAGGTTAGCACGAAGTTATATTACTCTACCTACGTATGTTTTAACTATTCTTGCTTATTTTTTACGATCATCACATTAACCCTGCACACATAACCCTCGAACGTATCCCTCTAAACCTAACCATTCGTCGTTTCGACGAGCACGTTTTGGGGCGTATAATATCGGTTCTAAACATATATATTTTTGTACTTGCAACACATACATACCTTTAGCAAGTACTTTGTTAGTAAATACAACTATATATTTCTATTCTGTTACAAGGATATTTATTATAATCCATTTTTCCAAAAAGCATTTTTTTTTTGAGATCACATTGTTATAAAATTTATTTAAACAAACAAAACAAAAAAGCCTTTTTCTCTTTGGCAAAACTTAACTATAACACTGTTGTCATTTAAAAAAATATATAAAATAAATTTTTTGAAGCGCATTGTGTGCAGAAATCAACTTTATGCTCGCCAACACTCGTCGAAGCGACGAACAAGTTTATCATATCTCAATAATTACGTGCTCACGCGCCGAGTTTGGTTGTCTCCTGCAAAAGCTCAGCGAAAACTAAGTTGGCAAGAAATTTAGCGGCGATCGGTGCACGTGTTAAAAAGAAATAGCAATTTTTTTGTCCGGTGTTCGTCGTTTCGACGAAGGTTATGTGTCTAGGGTTAATTATTTTTATTTATTCGATGTACCGTCGGTACATACATATAAGTATTATAGTAGTGGATATTATGTTACTTTTGTTGTTGCATTCTCCCGTTTATTTGGTTTTCGAACATTAGTGATTGCCAAGTGAACAGTGACTGCCAAGTGAACATATTTTTGTCACGTGCCCATGGTGAATTGAGACATTTTTAGATTTTTAATTGAACTACAGTGAATTTTTATTCAGAAATAATTTTTAGTCAGGCTTAAATTCAGTAATTTCAATTCTTTTTATTGAATGAAACATTTTATTAATTAATGTGAGTTTCTAAAGAAGAGAATACATAAAATATTCTTGAGTTAAGATCTTTCTGAAATATAAAATTTGCTTTGTTAATAAAGAAAACAATTATTTCAGTTCGTTTGTTTCACATACCAAAAAAAGTTTTAATTCGCCAGCCGTGGAACCGTCTTTTTGATTTTGCTGATTTAAAATACTAATATATCTAGAAAAATTTCTAACACATTATACTAAGACCAAAGTAGCTCTATTTAGAACAAATTCTATTACATAAATTTTTAACTTTTTTGGGGGCTATGGAAAATCAATTTCATATACTACGTTTATACGCGCACTATTTGCAAATAAAATAATTCTCTATATATACGACATAGCAGAAGTACAAAAACTTGGTAGCACTTTTATAGAAAACTTATGTTGACAAAAAATAGTGTAAATGTACAAAATATGAAATAACTGTTTGTTTTAATTGTCATTATTTGCTTCTATCAATGTTTCTTGTGCAATATTTATCTATTTATTGGTTTTTGTTATCAACCTCAAGCATTTTATTTGCGTATAGTCCGTTAATCAGGAATTGTTTTCGTGAGTTAGCTATTTGCAAATAAAAAGTTAATTCGCCGTTTGTGCGGCAAGATTCTCTATTTGAAATATTTTTATTAGCGAATAAGTCGGCCGTATAAACATAGTAACAGATACAATAAAAAAATAACATTAAATTAATAAATATTAAAACGGACATTACTTATTCTACTGCCCTACGAGTATTTATTAGAGCTGTGTCGTTCATGAACGAACGAGTATAAATGAACGAATCAGTAAAATGAACGAAGTGAGCCGGTCACTTTACTGAGCTGTTTTGGCTCAGCAGTGCTGATAAAAAGTACAATTGAACGAAATGAACGAACGAGCGCACTTGGGTGTTTTTGTTTTGTTTTTTTTTTTTGCTTTCTCTTTATTCGTGCGAGATTTTTTGTCACGTTCTGGTGTTCATTTGCCTGCTTTTTGTAGCAGTATAACCATTATGAAATTAATAAAATTGCCATTAATATTTCTTAAGTTTTTAGAACATATTAAGAGTTTTTTTTAAACAAATTTACCTATGTAGATAATAATATTATAAGCAATCTATTTTGATACTTTATATGTGGCTCTTTTGCCAATATGAATCTTTTGATTTCTTATTCCTTTAATACTTTAAACATTTTACATGCTGATTTTTTTTTTTTTTTTTTTTTGTTTCTTATATTTTCTTTTCTTTGTTTTGCTTAGTTTGCTAAACAATTCATAACAAACTCACTGGACAAATGCCCTTTTTATTTGAGGAATCAGCTTTTGTTTGTTTGTTTTTATTTCATTCTATTTCTTGAAAAGAGCGGATGAACGAAATGAACGAACTCGTTCTTTTATTGAATATGAACGAAAATGAGCGGTCACTTGAATGAACGATTTGGCACAGCTCTAGTATTTATAGTGTTCTCTTCTTTGGCCCTGTTAAAAGAAAATATATATAATGAATGGCAGGCATTACGAAGCCTACCTGCCGCGCAATTATAAGAAATTTTTACATTTGAACGATAATGTTTTGAAGAAATGAATTTTCAAATTATATTTTTAAACAAATAATTAAACTGAATGAGACAAAGGCCTTATATATTTTTGAATCTATCCGCTAAATGTAAATTTTCTTTTGCGACATCCTTTGCAACGTGTGTGTGTGTGTGTGTGTGTGAGTTCTGTTTGCTTGTGTGAGGACTTTGCAGAGATATTTATGTAAAACATTAAAAAAAATTTAAATAAATTTAATAAATAGTCCTTGCTAAAATAGATTTTTGCAATAAGTTTTACTTTATATTTTGTAGAGCTTTTTTACAACATTTGTGGCACTTGGTAAGTGCAAACAAACAACTTTGAAATAAACTGAATAATTGTGCTATTTTGTTTATTCTTTTATTGCTATTGTTTCCTTCTGCTTCTGTTGGCGCTTTTGAGTTTTTTTTTAATAAACTACAACCAAGCGGCAAAAGTTGTTGGCAGCTAGATAAATAAATCACTGGAGCTAACACCAAATAAGCAGAAAGTAAAAAGAGAAAAACAGTAACAGCAGCAGTTGGAAAAACATAAAAATTCTCAAATAAAAATGAAGGAACAAATAAATATTTAAACACATACACACAAAAACACTCTATAAAAAGAACAAGTGTGAGTGGTAAAATTTCTTGACTTTTTTACCCATATAAGTACATATTTGCTAAAATGTTTTTCTTCTGCACTGTGGGTAGAAATTTAAAATTCGAATAAATTTTGAAAAAAGAAATAGATTTAAAAATGAAAACTATTCTTGGTATAGTGTTTTAAGATGAAAGTTAATTTTAATTATCTTAACTAGGCTTCAAAAATTTTACTTATTAACTGTCCTTACAAATTAACTGTATTAGCCATTATTTATTGTTTGAGAAGTATAGGGCAACCCTTACAAAAAAGTGCAGATTACAAAAATGTATTCTCTTTTGTTTACAAATATCAAAAAAATAATAAGAATAATACTAATAATGATAACTTAACAAAGAAAATATATTGTTGCATATTCCACAATATTTAACTTTTTTTAAACATAATTTTTAATTAATTGAATGTAAAAACAAAGTTAATTTAATTAAAATTTAATTAAGAATCTTTCTTATTTTGATAGTTCATTTTCATGATTTATATATATTTCATTAATAACTGAGAATTATTAAAATGAGTTCTTTCCAGGGATCGCAAATAACGATTATTTTCCAAATTTAAACTGAAAAAATCGCACTAGTAGAGAAGTTATACGTACACAAGGAATATACCAAGGTACTCCATGTTACATGGACTAACTACATATGCAATGATTTTTATTTTTTTGATTTTTATTTATTCCTAATAACTCTTATTTTGTGACTTTTGTTGATTTCTCACAAAATAATAGTTACTTTCTGATTTTATTTTTTCTTTTTTTGATGTGTAAACATCTATACGCTAGGGGGTAAAAATTTTTTTGCTTTGATTCTTTGTTGAGATTTCTTTGCTTTTTGCTTTTGCTTTGCATTGTCAAATCGGTGTGACCTATGTATGATTGTATTAGTATTTGAAAGAAGCAATACCAAGCAGAGAAACAAGTCGGCCGGCTCGAAGCCGACGGTGCGCCGCCGCCGGTTATTTTTCTGTATTTTTCCGTACACCAAAGGTGAAAATTAACCGTAAGAGCTACGGACTTGAAATTTGGACACAATATGTAGACATTTGGCCACTACAACAACAAATACATGAGAGTTAAAAGCTAAAGGGTGTTCCAAAACGAGCAACGAAAATAGTCAAAATCTCATGTAATATACATACAATTGTATGTACATATATACACTTGAAATTTGTAAAGTTAGTGTATTTTTATACAGACTACAATAATTAACACTAAATTTAAAAAGTTTAAATTAAAGGGTGTTCCATTAGTTAATGCAATTTTTACCTTGTAATTTTGACAACTTGCTGTATCTTGGAGACCGTAAGAGCAAAACTCTTGAAATTTTCATAAACGGTAAAACTAAAAAATTAAAAAAATATAAAATCGCAAAATATAAAAAAATCGCCAAAAACGAAAAAAAAATCGCCAAATCGAAAAAAAGCACCAAACTAAAAAAAATCTCTAGAACTAAAATAAATCGCGAAAAACCGGAAAAATCGCCAAAATGAAAAAAATCCTTCAATAAAAAAATCGCCAATATGAAAAAATCGCCAAAATGAAAAAATCGCCTAAATAAAAAAACCCCAAAAAACGGAAAAAATCGCCAAAATGAAAAAACCCCAAAAAACAGAAAAAATTGCCAACATGAAAAAATCGCCAAAATTAAAAAAAAATTGCGAAAACTAAAAAAACCCAAAAAGAGAAAAAAACGCCAAAACGAGAAAAAAGCGATAAAACTGAAAAAAATCGTTTAAACTGAAAGTAACATGTAAATTTTTACTGATTACTAAAAATTTTTTCTACAATTTTTATAAATTGCCTAAATGATTTGTTATATGATGAGGTGCATTGAATTTTCAGTAATCAGTAATGCCCGTATTCATAATGAAATTCTACCAAGTAGCTAAATGTTTTTCATACAAAAGTTTCAAAATTTGAATGAAAAAACTTTGCCACTTGCTACAATTTTATTATGATTACGGCCCTAATGCAAATTAAATTTCATTAGCACTAAAAATTTACTGAATTTTTTTTAGTAATCAGTAAATTTACTGCTTACTGCAATTTTGAATGCAGTAAAAATACATATACTGCATTGTGCCCATTTACTAACCAAATAAGTTTAATAAAACAAACAAAAACCAACAAATTCATATGTATTTACAATATTGAAAGTTTTGATACTTTTAATTAATTAATTTAAAAAAGATACTAAGGGCCAATTTCACCAACTTATTTAAATATCAATTCATATTTAAATGTAATTTTTTCATACAAAAGTTTACGAAAATTGATATTTAAATATGAATTGATATTTAAATCGAGTTGGTGAAATTGGCCCTAAAAGCATAAGTACTACCAACTTAAAAAAAATTTTCATTACTAGATGTTTACACATCTCCTCTGTGATCGGACTCACATTGCTTTTTTTTAATTATTAAAATGAATAAACTATAAAAAAATAAATTTAGTTTAACATATAATAATTTTTTACAGACTCTAGCGATAAATATAATTTTAAGACGGGTAAAACGGCTACGCTTGCTAAATTTTAAAAATTAAGCAAAAAAAAAAAAATCAAAAAGTAACTGTTATTTTGTGAGGAATAAATAAAAATTATGAAATAACGAATAAAAAGTAATTTTTAAAATAAAAATTATAACCGTTACGGTCCCTGGTTCTTTCACATAACTATTCAAATTCGTGCGTTCTTCTTTCACTACGGTAAAGTCATTATTAAATAAATAGCACTTATTGCTTTGTAAGGCATTTAAGGAGTATTACCTACTGTCAAATCTCGATAATTTTCTCGTGGGTAGTGGGTGTTGGGAAAGAAAGAATTTACATTTGTGTATGGGCAATTCTATTGTGATGGGTGATACTATATACATGGTTTTTTTTTTAAATATGGTTTTTATTAAAAATAAAGTTTGCAATAGCAATAGCCATTTAATTGTAAGACAACACTGAAAAAACATAATTTATGCTCACAATCTCCATCAGGAGTCTATGATGGGTGTGACCTAACAAAGCTTTACAAAATTATTACTTTTGTGATATATTATGTAGAATCTTCACTGGAATATGCATAATAAAATTTTTGAAATTAGTTATTCAAAGTCTATAGACTTTGATTGCAATAAAAACTGACTGACTTACTGATTTTTCTTTGAATATATATAAATATTTTTCGAAAATGTAACTGATGTGTCCTCTATATATGGCGTTTAAGCTTTAGTATGACAATAATTGATTTTTCAGTATCACTAAACAGAATTTAGAGGCAAAAAAAAATTAGTTTAAATAGCAGTTCTTTTCATTTGCACTTTCTAGTGAATGCTGTGATTTAAAACTACCAATTTTATATTTAATCAAAACACTTGCAATTTGACTTTGATCATTTTTCCGTTGTCTGATTTTTCGTTTTCTTTTTTAAAAGATTTTCTATTTTCTGTCAAATATTCTTAATCCATCATAATTTTCTTAACCAGTCCACCCACTTGCAACATAATTGTGTAATTTTTCCTATTGTACAATAATATCGTCAATGTTTATGTCATACTCAAAGGTGGCACAATATATTGGCAAATATCAAAAGACTTTTGACAGGACAATTGTGTATTGTGGTGGCAACATTGTTCAATGTTGTTTATTTATTCACTGTCAGGAAATTAGGGCAATATTTTTCTTAAAGATATTGCGCAATTTATTGCATAGTATAGGTCAAAACTACAATAATATGTACAACAATATATGCAATAAATTTGTATAAAGGATGGGCCGCTTTATCATTTGTTATAATCATGTCACTGTCCTTCCTACTCTCACCCTTTCCCGTTCTTTCCATCTATTTCCATAACTCTTAACCCTTTGACGACAAAGAAATATTCGCTGAAAATATTTAAAATTTTATTGCTTATTAGTAAGGTTAACATTTCATGATTAAAGTTTTGTAAAAATTTTAAAAATATTACTCTTTTTGGGAGATAATTCATGGGTTAATGCAGTTTACATTTTTTTAATTCTCTTTTTACACATTTTCTGATTTTTACATACATTGACAAAATTGCACTTTAGCTTTCATGTGACGAGTGTGACCAAATATTTCCTATAACTAATTACTCGAATTTTAAAATGGAGCTGAAAAAGATAATATCATGTTATTATAAATTGCGCTTACCGTTTTCATCAAGTATAGCAAAAAACAAATTTTTTTGCTATACAAAAAAATAATTTCACAAAAATAAATCTTTTTTTTTAGTTTTTGAAGTCTTTTTAAAGCTTGCAGTTTCCTACTTCTGCGTTTTGTGGGAATTTTAGTTAAAATTAATTCTTTTCAGCAAATTTTATGAGAAAATATCTAAATTCATTAAAACTAATTTAGCTATAATCGAACAGTTTGCAGATTATCCTGCCCAGCAAATTTCACCGCAATCGCCACTGTTCCATATAGCCTTTCAAGACAGTCGTTAATTTTCTATAGGCCCATTGTGCTTTTAAAATTTTTGTTTTGAAACATAGACAATCGCAGTGTGCACAAGAAGGCTTAAAGCAAATGTTTGCCTTTGTGTGTTAACAAGAGCGTAAATGTATTTGTGTAGTTGTTTTATAAGTTCTAAAGTGTTTCAGTATTTGTGACAAATGTCAGACGCAATTGTAAATCAAACTGTATATTGACATAGGGCAACCACTTGTGACTTAATCCATACCATTTCCTTTTCAACCATATTGCTTTAAGAACTGAATAAAAAAAATTGAGCAAGTAGCTTGATTCCTTTTTGTCAGAGTTTGTTACACTTGAAGAACAAAAACAAATTGAAACTAATCCAAACGCAACACTTTGTAATCAAATGCTGTTAGATGGCCCAGATTTGTCTAGTTTTTTTTTCCGAAATTTAAATTGATGTAACGCAGTTGATGTTTAAAGAAAAAAAAAGAAATACATTTTTATTTATAGCTTTTATTTTACTATTTCTACACTTTAAGATTTATTGCATTTTTATTAAGTATTAACAAATAATTGCCTACTTTGGGGCTTGCTAAAAGATTTATAGCCAATAGCATACTTTGAGGAGGCATAAAGTTTAGTTTTATTGTTTGTTACATATTTTGTTATTTTTTACACTATTTTTTCTTTTGCTGCTTTTATTTCCTTTGTAAATATTTAAGTCTTTTATTGTTAAATGGATATAAAGTTTGATAGCATTTAATAGTCAGCATTTTTGGTGGTATAGCCGACATTAGTAGCTCAATATTGCTGCTTGTCATTAATAATATGATTTCCGGGGATCAAATAAATTGTTTCAATATAAATTTTTGTTGGTGATAATGAGTCCTCAAAGCATACATTTAAGCCACCAGTTTATAAGATAATTAAACAGATTGTTCGCAACATTTATTTGATCCACTAGTTTAGAATGCAATTAAGAAAATTTTTATGTTACATATGTTTGTATGTCGTTACACGAGCCTTGTGAACTGTTAAGTTAAAATTGCTGATATGAATCGATAAATATCCTGCAAGAGCTTAATACGAGCATGCAAAAGCAATCTTGACAATAAATTTTTCTTTAAACACTTGCTAACATCCAATAAAAGTTATGTTAGTTATTTTCTGAAAACTGTAAATCTCATTACAACAAAAATATTTTATACCCAAATTTATTGCTTTCATAACTTTGTAGGCCATTAAAAAAGCACTACCCATTACAAAGTCGCGAAAAGTTTGTGCCTCAAAGTATCATTGTATATTTAATCAGAAATAATTTTTAGTCAGGCTTAAGTTCAGTAATTTCAATTCTTTTTATTGAATGAAATATTTTTTTTATTAATTAATATGAGTTTCTAAAGAAGAGAAGAAAAATTAAATTAGACTTTTAAGCTGGGGGAAATATCGATATTTTTCTGTGCAGCAACGCACTTCATCAGCACCCTAGTCTATCTACTTGGGCAGAGATTGTTATTAACATCAGCTATTTAACGTAAATTCTAATGAAACGGAATGTGAGAAATGATTGTTGTGTACAATTATTGATTTACCTTTGGTAAATACATACGTAAGTATCACTATTTATTTCCCCTATTTTTCCATATTTTCATTTTTCTATTTAGGTTAGCACGAAGTTATATTACTCTACTCACGTATGTTTAACTATTCTTGCTTATCTTTTACGATCATCACATTAATTAATTTTACTTATTCGATGTACCGTCGGTACATACATATAAGTATTATAGTAGTGGATATTATGTTACTCTGTTGTTGCATTCTCCCGTTTATTTGGTTTTCGAACATTAGTGATTGCCAAGTGAACAGTGATTGCCAAGTGAACATATTTTTGTCACGTGCCCATGATGAATTAGATGAGTCATTTTTAGATTTTAATTGAACTATAGTGAATTTTTAATCAGAAATAATTTTTAGTCAGGCTTAAGTTCAGTAATTTCAATTCTTTTTATTGAATGAAATATTTTTTTATTAATTAATATTAGTTTCTAAAGAAGAGAAGAAAAATTAAATTAGACTTTTAAGCTGGGGGAAATACCGATATTTTGCCGATTTTTACCGGTATTTTGTTAACAATGTAAATATAAATTTGAAATCTAACATAAATCTGAGACCACATTTTACATGCAGTTGTTTTATGAAAGTACAAAATTTTACATTTTACTTAAGCTCCTCCTGATTGTACAATGCAGACGTCATTCTTATTATATACATACGTCAAAATCTCATTTTCGTTTTTATGGATTTGCACGTTGCAAAACGTCTTTGCTTTATAGTGTGGCACACCTACACCAACATGCGAAAATGAATATCTTGTAAAATGTATTTATAACTTTTTATATTTTTTATCTATTATATTAAATTATACATGCATGCATACAATGAAGAGAAATCTAGAAATTTCACATTGTTGTTCTCAAAACATATTGTAACTATTTCCACAACTATTCGAGCGCAGTTAGTGGGTGGTGGCTGTATTGTCAGACGAGTCTCTATTTGTGTTATCAAAACAGGATTTTATGCAATGCTGTGCTTTTCGTAATGCATGATAATATGTAGTATTGAATACCAAAACTTTTTGTTATGTATGACTACAAGTGTGTGAATGTGTGTGTGTGTAGAAAATCTTGTAGTTTTTTATGTTTTAATTATATAACATTTATTGTTATTGTATTACACTAAAGATGATTGCAAAATTTTTCCTTTAATCTAGTACAAAATCATCGCAGTAATAGTCAAAATATGACACTCATAATTAGATCCATTATTTAAATTGAATTCAACTATTTCATATATTTTATTGAAAATGAAAAGAAATGAGGAAAACAATCGCATTTATTCTATTTGGCGTCGGCAACATATCACTACATCGTTTTTGATGTTTGTTTGCAAATCGGTATTCCTTTAGCTAGTATTGCCAGTTATCGATGACTGTCAATATATGTTTGGTATTCTGTAAGAAAAAGAAATAGTGTTCGAATGCATTCAGCGATGATGGCAATGGCCTGACTAAAGTTGTTTTCAAAGAAATATGGAGTGGTGATACTGCTGTACCAAAATCCACAATAAACAGTGACTCTTCGGGATGTATTATATGCTCTTATTAGATCTCACTTGGTATCGTCCCAAATTCAACAATTTCGTTTATTCATGCAGAAATTGACGTCATTGCTGTAAATGATTTTTCAATCAAAATTGTGATGAATTTTCAACCACCCCAAAGGTATATTAGAGAAACACTCGTCGTTGTCTATGGTTGCTGGCCTTCAGTTAATGGGTTAGTTGAGCTTTGTCTGGGTGCAGCTCTGAGTCACAACGCAATATTCTCCAAGTTGTGGGGATTATTGGTAGATAGTTCTTTAGCAAAGGTTTTTTGTTTATTATTAACGTAGAGAACTCAATAAATTATACCGTAGGCTATAAGTCATTGAGTTCTTATAATCCATACACCAACTTGTGTTCTTAGATCACCATGATAAACAACCACACAATAAAATATCCTCAGTGAGCAAAAGTGCTATAGTCGGCTGTGCCGAATCTTATATACCCTTTACCAAAGTGTTTTTATTTAGTATAGAGATACATACATAAGCACATACATAAAGTATACAAAAAAAAGAAAAAAATAATTTAACCTAGTTACTTTTATGTACAAAAAAAAAATAAATTTACAAACCTTAGAATCATTAAATTAGATTTTTCTGATTCCTTATATCAATCTGCTAGTTCTTAAAAAAATATAGAAAGTGTGTTAAGTAAAAAAGAAAAAAGGATATTAAAAAAAGATGTTTTATTCAGTTACTTTAACATCCAGAAAAAAAGGTCAAAGTTTCCAGCTCTGGAGCTGTGGTTTTTATTTTTATAATTTTCTACACCAAACTTTTCTTTTCAAAACGTAAAATATGTATAATCTATAAAGGAAAAGATAAAAATTAATTAGACTTAGTTACTTTTATATATCACAAAAAGTGTAAGTTACCCAACCCTGAGATCATTTTTTTTTCATTTTTCTGATTTCTTACACCAATCTTTTTCTTTTAAGAATTTAAGATATGTTTAATTTATAGAAAAAAGGAAAAATTTCTTTTAGTAAGCTACTTTTGTACAAAAAAAGTTAAAGTTTTCCAACCCTGGAATCGTCTTTTTAATTTTTTTAATTGTTTTTTTTAATTTTAAATACCAATTTTTTTCCTACTCAAGCATAAAATAAGTTTATTTAATAAAAAAAAATAAAAATTACTTTTCGGTAGTTAATTTTTTATATCACAAAGAGTGTAAGTTTCCCAACCCTGGAATCCCCCTTTTTGATTTTTCTGTATTCTTAAAACCATATTTTTTTTAAGAATGTAAGATATGTTTAATTTATCGTAAAAAAAAGGAAAAATTTGTTTTAGTAAGTTACTTGTGTATTAAAAATAAGGTTTTCCAACCCTGGAAACCAAAATACCAAATACCAAATTTATTCTTACTGAGGTATAAAATAAGTTTATTTTATAAAAAAAAATAAAAATTAGTTTTCGGTAGTTAATTTTATATATCACAAAAAGTGTAAGTTATCCAGCCCTGGAACAGTTCTTTTTAATTTTTCAGATTTCGTACACCAATATGTTCCTTTTAAGAATATAGGCTATGTTTAATGTATATAGAAAAAGAAAAAATTTGTTTTAGTAAGTTACTTTTGTATAGGAAAAAAGTTAAAGTTTTCCAACCCTGGAAATGTCTTTTTCATGTGTCAAGCATTTTTTTATTTTTAATATCAATTTAATGTGTACTGGAGTATAAAATAAGTTAATTTAATAAAAAAATAAAAAAATAGTATAATAATATAATAATAGTAGTAATATACCTAGTTACTTTTATATATTACAAAAAGTGTAAGTTTCCCAACCGTGGAATCATCCTTTTTGATTTTTCTGATTTGTTATACCAATCTCTTTCTTTTAAGAGTCTAAGATATGTTTAATTTATAAAGAAAAAGAAAAAAATTTGTTTTAGTAAGTTACTTTTGTATATGAAAAAAAATTAAAGTTTTCCAACCTTGGAAACGTCTTTTTATTTTTTTATTTTTTTTTTTAATTTGAAATACCAATTTAATTTGTACTGAAGTATAAAATAAGTTGATTTAATAAAAAAAATATAAAAATTAATTTACGGTAGTTAATTTTTTATATCACAAAAATTTCAAGTTTCCCAACCCTGGAATTATTTTTTTTGATTTTTCTGATTTTTTAACCAAATCTCTTTCTTCATAGAACATAAGATATATTTAATTTATAGAAAAAAGGAAAAATTTCTTTTAGTAAATTAATTTTGTATAAAAAATAAAAAGTTTTCCAACCCTGGAAACGTCTATTTAAGAAATGTTAGTTTTATTCATACTGAAGTATAAAATAAGTATATTTAATAAAAAAAATAATAATAATTCGGTAGTTATTTTGTATGGCAAAATGAAGTTTAAACTTCCCAGCTCTGAAACCGTGTGCTCGATTTTGCTGATTTTCAATACCAATGTTATTTCGACCATTTCTGACACACCAGTCCAAGAACGAAGTCTGTAGCTTTTCTGGGGGCTTCGGAAAACCGATTTCACGTACAGACAGACCGACAGACGGACAGACGGACATCGCTTGTTCGTCTTCCCTGTGCATAAGGATCCAGAATATATATACTTTATGGCTCGCTTATTAATATTCTAGATATAACAAACGGAATGACAAACCTATATATACCCTTTTACCATTTTTTGGTAAAGGGTATAAAAACGTTTTTAATTAGGCATATTAATGAATTATTTATTTAAAACCAGATATTTTTTTATGAACGCACCTAAAATTAAAAAAAAAGCTAACACACGTCTGAGTTATCAATTTACATGAGTGCGTGCTTGTATGTGTGGCAATTTTGTATTTCTATGAGATATAAGTAAAACAAATAAAATTAACTAATTAGACATTTATTAAGGAGAAATAATTTGATAAACATAAGCTAGAAATAAAAACTCAATGACCCGCAGACACAAGCTTGTTAAAAGGACATTATGATGCTAATAAGTTTTGGCTACAAATACACAGCAATAATAACGAAAATAAAAAATTGTTATACAAATTTAAGCAAACAAAGTGGCAAAAGATAAATTATTTAGAGAAAGAAACAAAAAATAAAAAGACATTTTTGCCATGGCTATAAATTAAAAGACGTGATGGTATTTTTTCAATGTTCTCATTCCTTTATACCAGTACACAGTGGAATAATATAAAAGTTCTATGATATATATTGATCTTATAATAAATTTAGACTATACAGTGAAGACTCTCATCCTCAGAGATTAGAGATAAAATAAGCGAATAGAGCATGATATCAGACTTGCCAAATTAAATTCTTACTCATCAGTTTCAAGATAAATTTTTGTGATGAGTGGCTTAAGGCCGGGGCACATGAATCCGTCATACGTTAAACTTCGCCTTTTTCCACTGACATTAACGCAACGACGGAGAAGGTTGGCACAACGAGTACTTTATTGACGGAAGCATTTGAACAGCTTCAATAGGTCGATTCTCCATTTTATTTATTAAATTCAACTTTTTGTATTTATTTCGTTTATTTCTTTGGTTTAATTTTATTTTTTCTACAACAAAACACAAAAATCTATATCAGAACATGCCAAAAAACCAACCAATATCTTTCAATCTACTGAACGTACAGAAAAAGTTTAAAGTTGACGAAATTGTGCACTTTGCGTTGACGGACACGTACTGAATGTAACAGACCACATAAGAAACCATGTATTTCAAATTAGCTGTCAGTTGGAAAAGGCGAAGTTTAACGCATGACGGATTCATTGTGCCCCGGCCTTTATGCTTTTTGCTCTCATCGCATACTACAGAGTTGCATTTTAGAACTTATAACATTTGCAGTATTGCCAATTTGGAATTTTCAGAATGCACAACGCATCTGATGAATTTCTGAACATTCAAGATATGTTAATTTTTTTAGCAAAGAAGAAGTAATAATCAGAATAAATAGAAAAAATCTATTATGATGATATGACAGTATTTGGTTAAGGATCGCCATTTGTCTGGCACCATCCTCATTTTGATAGAGTGGTTGCTAGTCCAATCGGAACTATCCAAACAAAATATCCAAGGCGGTTAAGTAATAACAGTGTTCTGAGATATACAGAAAATAAATTAAATTTTAGTTTAAAAATTTTTTAAACGCACTAATAATCCCAAATTAATATTTTACTTATTAAGTAAAATATTTTTTTAATTAAAAATACATTGAAATTGATTATTGAGGGTAAAGGTTCCCTAATGATCTGCATTAGCAACAGTGAAATGCGCATATGATCCAGCTAAACCCCTCAATAATCAATTTCAATGTATTTTTAATTAAAAAAATATTTTACTTAATAAGTAAAATATTAATTTGGGATTATTAGTGCGTGTAAAAAATTTTTAAACTTACGTGGTAAATTTAAGTAAAATTGGAAATGACACTAAAAAATGTTGGAAATTTATAAATAACACACTAGGTAGAACGAAAGAAAATGTTGTCAAACTTAATGACCTACGTGGTGAAAATATATAAGATAATCAGACCAAAGCAAACTTATTAAACAATTATTTCATTTCAGTCGTAAAAGAACTTAAACAAAAAATCAATATTTTGCCAAGTGACTCAATTAACTCGCTGAGGACGCTTAATGTTTCACGTCATTGCTTCATCTTAAATGAGATAAATGAAAACGATGTTTGTAACATTGTTTTTAATATGGAATCAAATAAAACACCCGGATTTGATAATATATCCATAAAATTTGTGAAAGAATGTTTTACAATACTTTCAACCATTTTAGTTGATATATATAATAAAATTATTAATACCTCAGAATATCCTGACATTTTAAAAATTCATAAAATACTCCCCATCCCAAAAACAATCTCTGCGTCCACCGTGGACAAATACAGACCTATTGCCATTCTAACAACTATTGATAAAATTTTTGAAAAAATTCTATACGACAAACTTTTGACATATTTAGAGGAGAATAATATGTTGTACAAGTATCAATTCGGTTTTAGAAAAGGTGTTAGTACTCAAGATGCTGTTTTAAACGTAGTAAGATATGCTTGTAAAGGTTTAGATGATGGTTTCTGTGGAGTTGCTGGAATATTCTTTGATTTTTCTAAAGCGTTTGATCTGGTGGATCATGAAATAGTATTACAAAAGTTAAAATATTATGGTCTTCAAGGTCGTGAGCTTAAGTTATTTAAAAACTATTTCATTAACAGGAAACAGTTTGTGCAAATGAATCAGTTTAAAAGTTTTATTGGGAATGTTGAAAACGGCGTTCCACAGGGAAGTGGCTTAGGCCCTTTACTATTTTCAATTTATTTAAATGATTTAATGAATCTTGAACTAACGGGTCAATTATTTATGTTTGCTGATGACATTTGTCTGTTTTATCCTTATAATTTCGATTTAGTTTTGAAAACACATATCGCAAGAGATGCTGCTTTATTAATGGAATTTGCTCGCTTGAATAGATTATTATTAAATCCTGAAAAGACAACGTTAGTTAGATTCAGACCTCGCGCAGTAAATTCAAATAATAACTTTTTTGTTTACATTGATGGCAACCCCGTTTATGAATCAAATTCAGTTAAATACTTTGGCATTACATTACAAAGCAACTTATCTTGGGGTTGTCATATCAATAACGTTATGAAGCAAATAGCACCTGCCATTGGTATTTTATATAAATTTAAAAATAAATTATCCGAAAGATCAAAACTTATGATTTATAATGCACTAATTGAATCGCATTTAAATTACTTGGTTTGTATTTATGCTTTCAATAAAAACAATACTTCGTTAAAATCCTTGCAACGTTGTCAAAACAAAGCATTAAAAATTATTTATAATTTGCCAAGAACCTTTTCAACACTGTTGCTATATAAAGAAATATGTGTAAATATTTTACCAATTAATGGTTTATACATGTATCAGGTCCTTTTGTTTATTTTTAAAAGTCTTCACAATATAAGGGAACATACAATTCCATTTCCTCAAAACCAAGCTCATTTTCTTACAAGAAACTCTTCAAACTTAAGAATCCCAAGGTGTAGATTAGAAAAAACTAAACAACGAATTGATTATATGGGTAGTAATCTTTACAACAATCTACCTTCACAACTAAAAATTGTAGAAAGTATTTCAACATTCAAAAGATTATGCAAAGAATTTTTGAATAATTCAATCGAAACGTTTTTTTTTAAATATTGTATTTATATTCCTTTTATCAATAAATTTAAGAATAAATAACGTAATTATTATAATATTATTATTAGATTACTATAATTGTACGTATATATTGTAGTTTAAACAATTGCCAACTTGCCTCTAAAATGCCTTTAGGCGCAGAGGCCAAATGAATTCTATGTAAAATATTTACTATTGTATTGTACAATCTTAAATAAATAATAAAAAAAAAAATTTAACAAATCCCATAAAAAATCACTAATTATTAAATTGACTGCACCAGGTCAAAAAAATACTTGTGTGGCAACACTCTATTCTTAAATAGCTGTTGTTGCTATTTACATTTATTTTCTTTTTACATACTTTTACAACTACAATTTGAAGCTGAAAAAAAGTCAGCCAATGTAGTAATGGTAAAGAAAATAAAAAACATGTTGATTATTGAGTTCTTTTAAACTTAAATTTTAGCAATTCCCATAAAAAAATCACTAATTATTAAATTAAATTTTATTGGAATTTTTTGATGATTTGATGCTGTATTCGATAATAAGGAGTATTGCAAATTATTTTTTTTCGGCCCACATCCAAAATAAATTCATTTTATTCTGAGATCTGTTTAATTTTTTCTCTTTTCGTGAATTAATGCTTTTGTAAGTTTTTTTTTTTTTTAATTTTAAGTAAGAAAATGTTTTGTATGCTTTACCAATACATTCATACACACATGTACATGAGCATATACATGCATGCATATATGTACTTGTGTAAGTGGTGTAAGGTTTAGAGCCTAAGTTATTGTAACTGCTAACATACATTTGTTGTAAAAAAAATTAAACAATGTTTTAAGTCACTCATGCTCATAAAAAGAAAGGAACAGTGGAAAATAAATGAAGAAGAAATTTGCTGGTAACAATACAAAACATATTAACCAAGTTTACAGTTAGAAAGACTAACTGTCCTTGCAGGGCATAACTATGGCTGTTGCTTCGGATAGCATATCCTTAAGTTAATATACAAAGGCTCTGACTCATTTTTTTTTTGAAATCGAAAATCGAAAAATCTTTCGATACAGTAGATGTTCTGCTATTGGAATATACAAAAAACTCTATTTAAAAAAAATGAGTTAGGGCCTTTCTATATTAAGGTAAGGTTATGCATAAGGACATACAACTAAATATATATGTATGTAATTTTGTAAGTACTTATTTTAGATTCCTTCACACATATATACATACATATGTGTGCTTGTAACTGTTATATACAAGTGCAGCGTCTAGTGAATGTTGAACAGTTTAAAAACTTAGAAAATGACTGGTAACATTTGGCCTTTAAGCCAACTGACATTGTTAACAATCTGTTGATCCTTTTTAGTCCATTTTGAACTATTTCCTTACTTACCGTGGCTTCTTCTTTTCATATATTTTTTTTATCTAAGCATGAGTTCTTTGTTAAGATTTTTCTCTAGTTCGTATTGTTCTGTTGTGTACAAAGAATGTAGACAATTTGTCTAATTTTTATATAAATTTAGGTAAACTACAGAATGCTTTATTTCTGGCAAAATTTTATCAACTGATGCATTAAAAAATATTAGTCTTTTAAGCATCAAAAATATCCTGATATACAAAAAAAAAGAATAAAAAATAAAAAATAAACTCGACTGCGACCAACCTTACTTAATACTTTAAAGATTATTAGAAATGAAAAATCATACCAGAAGCCCAAAGATGATTTTGTTATGCCTCGCAAACTTTTAATTTATTTTCGTATTCATAGAATGGAGTCTATTCGTCGCCATATTGAGTCATATTTTAAGGCAAATTGATTGACGTCATGAAAATCGGCACAATACTCTTACACACTTAATGCAACTATACTAGGGTTTTCGAAAGTATCACCAGCAATAATTATACCAAAAGCAAAACGTTAAATATAAAAATCGTCTAAGGGGGAATTAAATAAATAAATTGTCTCGAAAATGACATTCTTTAAACGCTGCAATAATCATTGGTTATCAAAAGATGGATGGACCTATTTTACTCCTTGTTCGGTCATCAATTAATTTTGATCTTAGCTAGCCTAAATTCCCGTTCTTAAAATCAATTTTGTACTTTCATTTATAATAACAATTATTCACTGAATATTTTTCCCAAGCTTTATCATCCACTAAGAAATTTTCTCATGAATATCCTTCAATTAAGCAATAAGTCAAAATTCACAAGAGTATAATATCTCGCATGCATTGAGTCATGTAACTTAATGCAATAATGTTGAAACAGATTTAAAATTTCACACATTTATTAGTGACAAATTTGCAATATTCCTCAATTATACTCAAAGTTCTCAATGCATGTGTCATTATGCAAGAGCACTTAAAACATTTTAAGGTTTCAATTACCAATTATGAAGTACATTTTACTGCTTAAAAGCTGCCACTTACAAACTTGACTATATTAAAGGTAAACATACATAAAATTATAATTAATGCTAAAGCGACCAAGTTTATTATAACTACATTTTAGTTCTCAAGCATGTATGGAACTTGGAATGTAATATGATATCTTTAAACATTTCAATTATAACACTTCAATTAACTTGAGCAATTATGTGCGCTGAGAAAGAGGCACACGACGTGAAATACATAAAAAAATATATATGATGGCAGTTAATAAAAGCTGGTAAAATGGCCAAGTGATGTCAAAAAACCACAAAAACAAGTGAATCCCACAAATACCGCAACAATGCTAAATGCCGTGAGAAATCAAACAACTACGAGTACAACAGCAACTAAACATTAATAGATGTATTCAACAGCCAAATATGCGATGTCATTATTAGATTTCCAATTATTTTACCATCTAATAAAGGATAGATATTGCATTGCACAGTGGAAAATTCCTAAAAAAAATAAACGGTTAAAGTTTTATTGGTCTAAAATGACATAGAGTTCGGCGTTGGGAAAAATAGCTCGAATAATGATAATTATTCACTAGCTAATCTACAGTTGCAACCGTTTAGAATCTTGCATTTTGTCTTGGAAGAAAAATGAACTGCACTGCTTAAAATAGTTAACAAACGAAAGGGTAAAAAAATGCAATTCAATTCATATTGTCCTAATTCTCGTCGAATAATTTTTAAACGAATTCGATCAATTTTGTAAAAATTGTACGCCATATTGGATCCGCAATTTTGAATTCTTCATAACGAAGATCAGATTCGTAATCAGCGAACCCAAAGAACTCCGTGTAATAGGTTGTAAGTGAATTCTATCAATTGTTAGGATTCCGTACACCAAAGGTGAAAAGGAACCCTATTGTTTTCGCTATGCTGTCCGTCTGTCCGCCACACGCTATTTTCTCAGGAACCGTAAGAGCTGCGGACCTGAAATTTCAATAGAGTATGTAGAACCTTGGGTGCTACAATAACAAATACATTAGAGTTAAAAATTAAAGGGTGTTCCAAAACGAGCAAGGAAAAATAATAAAATCCCATGTAATATACATTAGTCTCCTGCACAAGACGTCTTATAAGAACTTTCAAGACATGAGGGATTTTTCAAATGCTTTACTACAGCGAAATCTTATAAAACAAACGTTAACAACACTGTTTGCAAGAAATTTATTTCAGTATTGTAGGTATAAGAGTAAAGAAGAAAATACTTCGTGACGGAAAAATTTGTGATACTTGCTTCTTTCCACGCATGAGCGCGTGTACAAACGTCATGCATGTATGTGTGTATGATCTTTTATTTTTCTGCGCACATGTAAAGGCACACACATGCATTAACATTAGTTGTATGCGGTTAATCACATAATAGCTTCCCTCTAGTCAGACTAGAACCATATGTCTCTATGTCAATACTCTTTCTCCAGCGACAATTGCACTAGTTAAAATGTCGACAACTTTCCTTTTATGCAAGAGTAGAGATTCGTTACAGACAACAGTTGTAGTGCATTTCTATTGATATTGTCAATGAACGCATCAATAGTTTGTTTTTCTTTTTTATTATGCTATGCAATAATATTAAATAAATATATGTAGACGAGCGTCACTAAAACCTACTAGTGAATTTTTGGTTCAAATATCTCAATATCGTCATAAAATAACTACCTTCTCAATAGTGCTAAAGTCTACTGGTAGATTTTCAATGACAACCTTATGTTATATGTCAAAAGGCGATTACATTGGCTGGGGTACACCTAGTCAATAGCACTATTGACAACATCACTAGAAAATCAATATAATTTTACTATTGACAACGAGCGAGGAAATATCGGAATTGTAGACTAGAGCCCCTAAAATTTACTAGTGAATCTTTGGTGCCAATGTCTCCATGTGGTCCCAAAAGAACTACTTAGTCAGTAGTGCTACAGCCTAGTGGTGGATTTTCAGTGGCAAGCTTATGTTATATGTCAAAAGGCGATTACATTGGCTAGGGTAGACCTGGTCAGTAGTACTACTGACAACGTCACTAGTAAATCACCACAATTTCACTATTCGCACTTTCTGCAGGGTTACCATCTACATATTACACACACACTCAAACGTACAATATGAAAAATAACAAGCATACACTAATCAACAGTACTTCTTTTGAGTGTTTGTTTTGTTTTGCTGTCTTGGCGACATCGCTTGTTAATACTGATATAAACGTACACCAATACATCCATCGTGCCTCGCTTATAGTACGATAGCATTTATTATTGGTTTAGTATAATACATGCGACATGAATACATTTAAAAATCATGACGTTTTTACATTTCAAGACCGTTTACGCAGCTCTCTAATATACATACCTTTAAATTTGCAAAGTTAGTGTATTTTTATACATACTACAACAATTAACACTAAAATTTCAAATATTCAAATTAAAGGGTGTTTCATCAGTTAATGCAATTTTGACTATGTTATT
Source organism: Tachina grossa (assembly GCA_949987645.1). NCBI lineage: Eukaryota > Metazoa > Arthropoda > Insecta > Diptera > Tachinidae > Tachina > Tachina grossa. The sequence goes on along the minus strand of OX465278.1, from coordinate 40,868,147 downwards.
TTAACAATTTGCTATATCTTGGAGACCGTAAGAGGCAAACTCTTGAAATTTTCAAAAACGGTAAAATTAAAAAATCTGAAAAAACCAAAAAAAAAAAAAAAATCGCCAAATTAAAAAAATTTCTAGCCCTGAAATAAATCGCGAGATCCGAAAAAATTGTCAAAATGAAAAAAACCTCCTTTGATAAAAAGTTTTAGGTGAATTCGATAATTTTTTTTTAATTGTCTGCCATATTGATTCTGCCATCTTAAGTTTTTAAAAACTGACATCATATTCGTAATCAACGACCTTAAAAACCTTCAGGTACCTAGTTTTATTCAAATTTGTTGAATCCATTTGTTGAGCCATTACCGCCAAAGAAGCTTAACCAACATGATTTTCGAAATACGTTTTTTTTTTATAAAAATCATTAACTTGCTATTATTGGCATTATCTGTCAAAATTTTATAACCATATGATATACCGTTTCAATTTTATAGCAAAAACACTTCAAGCTTAAGTACAAATTATTTTTTTTACAGTTTTTGTAACAGCAACATGTTACTTAAGTTAAAATTTCCTTTTGAAAATAAAGCAAGTATGATATAATATTCGAATTAGCCGTATATAATATACCCTCCATCGACTTTGTATGAAGTATATGCATACATACCATATTACATACATGATCTATTTTTAAAATAATTAACTAGATTAGCCTTTTCTGATAGCAATTTATTCACCCATATATAAAAACTTGAATGCACATTATTAGACCATACAAATTGCGGAAGGTATTTATTTTATTCGCTCCACCGGCAGTTTCTGATACACCGGCCATAAAAATCACATATGTGTTAAAATTGCACTAATAGCGTGCATACCGATCATGCACATTGCATTTTTCACCTAAAAAATAACTTATCTTGGATGTAAACACTTTTGGCATCATAACTTTTAAATGCGGCGTTTTTCGGAAAAACTTTTGTATCCATTTCTGAAATTAATTTTAATTAATCGAATTAATTAATTCGAATTAATGTAATACCTGATTTACATTAAGCATTGTTTTCATGAAATTAGTTGATGAAAATTTTTTATTTGTCAATAGAAGGCCAAAAAGTTGTCAAAAATGCATCAGAGATGCACTTTACGCTCTTTTTTGTATAACATTCTCTGTTATAGCCCTGCAATTAGCAAATAGAAAAAGTTGCATGCAACAAAATCCATGAAATTTCATGAAAAAATGCTTTATGTAAATCAGATATAATTGAATTGAAGTACGTCTGAGTATTTAAACACCATCTATAATAATAAAAATTAAAAATTTTAAAAACCCCCCAACATATCTAGTAGAGATGCGATATCTTCTAAACGCCTAAACCGACTTTATTCTAGAATACCTCACGATCAAATTCCCTTTCAAACAGATAAAAATAAATCAAAATTGGACCAGCCGTGTACACGGACAGACACACAGATGCACAGATACATAGATGCACATGTACACAGACACACTATAAACTTATAACATCACTTTTTTGGTCGGAGGTCAAAAATAATTTATTTTAAAAATTATTTATTGTTTTCAATTATTGATTATTATTTTTGTAATCCGCAACATGCGTTTAATATAAACTGTAATTAAATATATAATTATTTATTATTTTTTCCTCCAATCTTTTATATTAGTTTTATTAATGTTTTTGTTAGCAATTTCCAATAAACACTTAATGAATTTTGCATTATTTTTTTTTAATTTAATAAATTAAAAATGAGGTTGTATATTATTGCTTGTGTCAGCAGAAGTTTTTCTCATTTAACAATTTAACTATTTTTCAACCTGGAATGTTTGCGAGTGTTTTTAAAGTGGCATGCTACAAGTGAAGTAGTTCAGTATGTACAGTTGTACATGTGTACGGGTGTATGTACTGAGAATTCTCAGTTGGAACGTTCACAGTAATTGTCTGTGTGTCTGTGTACCTGTGTGGCTGTGTTAATTAACTGAAAATAGCTTTAGCATGCAATTTAGTGCAAGTATTTGTATATAAAACATTATCATGCAAATATCAATACTTTAATAATGGAAGTAAAAAAATACTGAATTGTTTAATTAGTTGCAAAAATAATTATAAAAAAATATGTTATATTATACGCATATATATTTTCATCGCAAATTGAGTTATTATCCTTTTTGCAGTTTAATTAAATAATATATAAATGCAATGTGATAATAAGTGATTAAAATGAATTGATAGCTTATGTGCAGTAGAAGTCGTCTACATATTTTATATATGTATCAGAGTATACACTTACAATGAGCTTTTTTGTAATTTGGTTTCCTGCAAATATGAATTTTGGCCTAATCAAAACTAAACATAAAACGTTTCATTTACTTAAAACTCTTCTTTTGACTATTAAGAGATAATAGAAACAAAAGCAAAGTTACTAATATTAAGGATTCAATATGTACTGTTAAATATAATAAAACGATACATTCAAAATTATGAAAAGCAAGCTTGCTTTTAAAATTAAAAATGAAGGAAGTCCCAAGTAAGTTTTTACTCATATATGTTGTTTTAAGAATGTAATTTTTAGTTTTTTTGTTGCATACAGCTGGCAAAAACTTTGCTGCACCAAATACTTTTCAAAGACAGTAAATTATCATAAGTCTATCCGAAACTTTTTAATTTTACCCACACAAACAGCCCCAAAATGCTTGAAGGCTTATGAAAGAGTTTTTCTTTATTTTTCTGTACCATCTTGCTTGGAATGATAAGAAAATAATTAAGTTTGTTGTAGATATTTAAAAAATATTTTCTATTATACATTTTTGCTAATAGCCCGTTTTTGGAGTGATGTATAATTTCCACAAACAATCGAAGAGCAAGCTGTGTTCCCAGATTTTAACCTTATATTTATATTTATACTAGCATTTTCCAGCTCTCAGAAAGAAACTGAGTAGGATTTAAATTGTATTTAGGCCAATCTTATCTAAAACAGACAAAATACCAACAGTGAAAACTTTCGCGATTTATTCTATTCCGCACTACTTTCTCAATTTTTTTCTTTCATACCATTCTCCTCCAGACAATAATAAACAAATACAAAAAAAAAAAAAAAATAGGTGGTCCAGGCGTTCACGCGTGCTGCCGTGACCAAGACAAACAGGGATTCATTCTCTGCGGATAATGCGACTAGTCCACACATGCATGCACAGAAAAAAATTATTTGTAAATACAATTAATTTTTTTGTTATATCAATTAAATAGTTAATTGATTTTGAACCTACAATGGTTTTTGTAAATACAATTAACCAAATTGTAAGTTCAAGGAAAATCTGAAAAATATTTTCAATTAAATATATCAACAAACAGATTTTTGAAATTTCTTTATTTTTTCAACATTTATTTTTGTTATACTTCAAAGTTATTTCAATTAAAGTTATTGTTGTATTAATAATGTAAATTGTTGAATTTCCGTATCATAATTGTTATATTAACAATGCTTTTTTATACACAATCCCAATCCTCGAAACGATTTTTGCTTGTCTGCGAAAAACACTAAATGTCTTAGGCGGTGTTGAACCCGCAACAGCAGGACTAATAAGCTGACTCACTTACCTCTCAGCTAAACAGCAACACTTTATTAAATACGCAAATGATGAATACACACAAAATATTATTTCTTGTTTCTTCTACATGTGTGCATTCCGTTATGATGTAATTTAACAAATAAATTTATTGAGTAATTTAATTGACTACAATCATTTAAATTTGTTATATCAACAATGGTGATTGTTAATTTTTAAATTGAAAATTAACTATTTGTTTTGTTGGTTGCATTTCGATGATATTTTTTCTGTGTGTGAGGACTAGTCCAAAGAGGAGTAAGAGTACTACAAAACTACTCCAAATATATGAAAAAAGCTGGTCGATTTAACATAGCGATGTCCTAGTGTTGGACCACAAGGTCAAACTTTGCATTACATCAGACTAACCGCAAAACTACCGCATATGGAATAGCTATAGACTAACGAACGCTTATCGTGCAGCATTGAATGCTTGTATGAAAACTCCATTGTCCATGACTGCATTACATGGGACCATACATACATATGTATGTATGTTTTTTATTTTTTATTTAACTTCCCTGTAGTAAATAAAATAATCAGTCGACAAAAAACACTAGCTTATAAATTAATTATTTTGCAAGTGACTACAAATTGGTTTAAATCTCATGCAGATATCAACCAAACATATTGAATAAAAGCACACGTAAGAAATAAATAAAAGCAAAATAAGTAAATGAAAAGGAAATAAAAAGACAAAAGAAGCATGTCATGAAATCAAATGTCAAATGTTGAAAAAAAAACTAATATTTTTCAATACTTAATTGGGGTATTCACAAGGGTGTCCTAAGTGTCATAAAGTCATAAAGTCCTAACATTTTAAACCAGTTAAAAACTATTTTTATTTTCTTTCATACACAGAAAAAAATATCATCGAAATGCAACCAACAAAACAAATTGTTAACATTTAATCTTAAAATTAACAATCATCATTGTTTATATAACAAATTTAAAATTTTTGTAGTCAATTAAATTACTCAACAAAATTATTTGTTAAATTATAACATAATGGAATGAGCACATGTAGAAGAAACAAGAAATCATATTTTGTGTGTATTCATCATTTGCGTATTTACTAAAGTGTTGCTCTTTAACTGAGAGGTAAGTGAGTCAGTTTATTAGTGTTGATGTTGCCGGTTCAACTCCGCCCAAAGACGTTTAGTGTTTTTCGCAGACAAGCAAAAAATCATTTCGAGGATTGTGATTGTGTATAAAAAGCTTGTTAATATAACAATTATAATACAGAAATTCAACAATTCACATTGGTAATATAACAATAACTTTAACTGAAATAATTTTGAAATTTAACAAAAATAAATGTTGAAAAAAAAATCAATTTCAACAAATTATTTGTTGATATATTTAATTGAAAATATTTTTAAGATTTTCCTTCAACTTACGATTTCGTTAATTGTATTTACAAAAATCGTTGTAGGTTCAAAATAAATTAATTATTCAATTGATATAACAAAAAAATTAATTGTATTTACAAATTATTTTTTTCTGTGTATATTGCATTTTTCTTTAGCAAATTTCTACTCGAATCACTATATATTGCAAAAAATATAAAAATTCGTAAGGGATTAAAATAATGGAAACAATCTCCCAAAGCTGATTATATAGACCGCAAAAAAAGTAATAACTCGAGTATAGACTTACTTAGATTTTATGAATCAAAAATTATCTCACGTGTTTAATTTTTTAATTGAAAAAAACCTAAAATTTATTTTAAAAAATGCGTAAATTGTACAGAATGCAAAAAAACTTTTAAAAATTCGCAATTACGAAATTTCGCAAAAACTTGGTAACATCAAAAATATATTAAAGTCTGATACTTATTAAAAAAAAGTTTAAAATTGTTTAAAAAAAAAACAAGGAATTGGGAACAATCACTTTTATTGCAAAAATTGGCAACAAATTGCAAAATTGCAAACAAGCCCCAAAATTACTTACAAATACCTAAAGATCTAAGAAATTCCAAAAATCGCAGAAAATTTACAATATTATGAAAATTCGCACAAATAGATAGATGTACTAAAAATTGGTAAAATGGTAAAAAGGCAAGCCCTAAAATAGCAAATAAATACCTAAAGATATAAGAAATTCCAAAAAATCGGAAAAATTCGCGAAAATGAAAATTTGCAAAAACTTGCTAATACCAAAATGATAGCAAAGTGTGATATAAAATAAAAGTCGCTTAAAGTGTGAAACTGCAACAACAAAAATACTTCAATCAGACAATGATATGGCTTGATTCAATCCTAGTTTGTTAAAATTACACACAAGAGCAAATTACACACAAGAGCAAAAATTACTGATCGCAAAACTTAAGAAAATATGCAAATAAATTCCAAAGCCTTACAATTTTAAAAGGATTTGACCTCGATTTGTGCTCGAAAAAATTTTGTTTTACATATTGCAAAAATTCGCAAATGATTTTCGGAAACAGATAGAAGCCGTTAAATAATTTTCTCATAATTTTGCATTTCGCACCAAATATTATTTAATTTTTGTAATATTTTTTCTCATTTGTTTTGTATCATATTGTTTATGTTTCAACTAATACACTAAAATATGAGGGGTTGTTCACAGCAGTCGTATTTTAAACTAGTTTAAAAGTTTAGAACATTATGAAGTTATGACTTTAACACTACCGTTTGAATACCCCAAATATGTATAATATTTTCTATGAGCGGTTCGTATGTATAGTGAATATAATAAAAATAAATAAATATATATATTTATGTATATATATATGCATTGTACATATATTTACATAGATATATATGAATATATACATACATATGTACGTAATATATGTATATCATATAAATATACATGTGTACATATATCTTTTTTTTTTCTTTTGCTATAATATTAATTAACTACAAATTGGTTGGAAAATAATTAGTTAGTAGTCAATTAAAAAGTCATGCAGAGATGGCCAATCGACTACCGCCTATGACATGCCTATGTTAAAATAGTGAGTCGGTTACAAGGAAAAAAGTCGCTGAAGCAACCAGATGTGGTTATTAAAAAACCAGTTTAAAGTTACTTTCAAATGAGTTTGAGTTCCTATAGGGTTCATTCAATATTCAAATGTCATTATTTAATTACGAGAATACAAAATTAAGACTGAGTCAAAACAAAAGTTGTGACTGAATTGAGACTTTTTCTGTGAATAGGCATGTATATCATTATAAAAGCATTATACATTTATATTTACTACGTTTTGAGTCAAACTCATCAGCCCTTTAAAAAATTCAAAAATTGGTTCTATTATTTTGATTGCAGCTTTATATTTGTATATCCTAATCGTTGTTATAAAGCGCGAAGTTTTTTTTTTTTGTGTAATTTATTTTATTTATTTATTTATTTATAGTACATATTCTACAAAGTAAATTTGCAGAATATGGTTGCACAAAAATGGACGGGTGACTAAGACCATATGTCCATGATGTTATTAACAGTATTCTTAAAAATATTTTTGTGACGGACTGTACACGACCTATGCCTTCACATAGGAAGTAGCAACGTGGTTGTTAAAGAAATTTCTCAAAAAAACCGCAAGATTATACGGTAGTCCATGGCAGATCAGTCAACCAGTGCGAGTGAGACGCAAAACTCTCGGAGGCCAATAAACAACAGTGGCCTGGTTGCATTTAAGAAATAATTACCAACGAAGCGTGATGTTGACTCGCCCAGAGCTACTTAACGACTGTATAATTTATAATTTTGGATAATTTTGAAGTTTATTCTGTGTAAAATTCACTTTGGATTCCGGCAACATTAATTTGTGCTTGAATATCATCTGCTTATGATATATTTTAGTCATCTACAAAATATGCAAATAGCTGGCAACATTTACGGCATGTCCCACGATGGCACCAGCAAACGTTCCTTCGGCAACTTGTATTGCAAACAACAATAAATTTTCTTATGTTATTATTGTTTGCAATACAAGTTGTCGATCGAACGTTTGCTGGTGATATCGTGGGAAAGGCCGTTAAATGCGTGTGTTCGTGTAGCCTGCTGTGGTGATTGTGTTTAATGCATTACAGTTCGTTCTGTTGTTGTGTTTGTGCGTTGACAATAGAACATCATTGAAAATTATTCAAAGTAGAAGTATTATAATTATTGGTCTTGTACATGCCCTGCAAATAATGCGACTAGTCCATACATGCATGTAAAGACTAGTCCAAAGAGGAGTAGGAGTACCACAAAACTATTCCAAATATATGAAAAAAAAGGTGGTCGATTTAACATTGCGATGTCCTAGGGTTGGCCCACATGCTCCAACTTTGCATTACATCGGACTAACCCCAAAACTACTCCATATGGAATAGTTATAGACTACTCGCATATAATTTGTGAGTGCCTAAGAATAACGATTATATTCGTTTAAACACGAAGGCTTATCGTACAGCATTGAATGCTTGTATGAAAACGACATGATACGTGACTGCATTACATGGGACCATGATGTAACTAGTCAGTTTCATATAGATTGGACCACGTACTCCAATATTATTTGCAGGGTGTCGGATATCTGCATCACCTTTTTTGTGTGGTTGTTTATTTCAGAATGTATAGAATAAAAATTGTTGTTATACTTCGAGTGTTTAATTCAATATAGTTCTTTAGCTGATAATTTCTTCACTGTTCTCATTGTTTTTATTGGAAACAGTTGTATTATTAGGTTTATCCTTGTATTTTCGTAGCAAATATATAAATGTCACGTCATATTTCTTACCCCACTTAATTCTCACTCACACTTTTTTGCTTTTAAATAAAAATATTATTGCACTAATTGCATGACGCAAGCTTAGTGTACTAAATTAATTAACTCCAATATTACTAAAATTAGTGATTATTATGGATCCAATAAATAAAGTTTGGCCTTAGCTTAGGTTCGGAGGAATTTAGAAAATTTTGTTGCACTTCGGCCTCAGCTAAAGATGTGAATTCGGTTGGACATTAACTATTACATACAAATGATTCAAAAACTGAATTCATAACAAGTAAGCATCTGCTTTATGCTTCTGTTTTATTTTGATGAATTTTATCCTTGATGCCTTGTGCAGTTAAAGCTGAAAAAGGACTCGTGGTATACATGACATGCAACAATAACTCTGTGTTTATAAATAAGATTGTATTTTAAATGTGGTATGTTGTTTTTGTTTTTCTCTTTGTGTTTTGCAAGGTGTTTGAAAAAAATACTTTCAAGCAGGATTTATATTTACTAATTGGATGGATGGACAGCCAAAACTTGAAACACCTGTATGCATATATAGAAAAATAAGAAAAACAAGAATTAGACTTTTTTGAAAGATCTTAATAGGAAAACAATTCAAACCTGCCAATTTGCAAATGACAGCCAAGGAAAGATGTTTAGTTCAAAATTAATTGTTAAAAACTAAGGAATTGAAGAAGGTTTAATAAGTTGTGGATATATGTAAGGTGGAATTAATCTTGAGGACAAAAAATTTATACAACTTGCTCCCTCCCTGGGTCGTGATATTAAAATTTTATAAATTGAGCTTTAGCTTTAAAATTACATTAGAATTTGCATCAGAAATTATTTCCACAGTTTAGAATATTGGGAGAAGAAATTATAGTTCATATAAGAGGTATAGAACTTCGAATTGAAATAAAACACAAGAAAATCGTTTTAATGTCCATCAATTTGGCTTTGTTGGAAGGATAATTTTATGCCATTAATGTTTAAATATGATTTCGGGCATGTGGCCGCCGCGGCTGGCTCGAATAAAGCCAATTCTACAGGTCCAATTTTCAACCACTTTTTCGAGCATATGGGGCCGTATGTTGGCAATAACGCCACGAATGTTGGCTTCCAAGTCCCCTAACGTTTCTGGTTTGTTGGCGTAGACGAGCGACTTCACATATCCCCAAAGAAAATAATCCAATGGTGTCAAATCACACGATCTTGGTGGCCAATTGACAGGTCCATTCCGCGGAATTATGCGCTCATCGAATGTTTCCTTCAATAAATCGATTGTGACGTGCGCTGTGTGGCATGTAGCGCCGTCTTGTTGGAACCACAACTCATCCACATTCATGCCATCCAATTCGGGAACAAAATAGTCGGTTATCATGGCTCTATACCGGTCTCCATTAACGGTATCTGACTCTCCAGCATTATTTCGGAAGAAGTATGGCCCAATGACTCCACCAGCCCATAGAGCACACCAAACAGTCAGTTTTTGTAGATGTAATGGCGTCTCAAGGGTCTCTTGTGGATTCTCTTCACTCCAAATGCGGCAATTTTGCTTTTTGACGTAGCCATTCAACCAAAAATGAGCCTCATCACTGAACAAAATTTTGCGATGAAAATCAGCATCGAGATCAATCTCATTTTCGGCCCATACACCAAAATCACGACGCATTGCATGGTCTCGCGGCTTTAATTCTTGCACAAGCTGGATCTTGTAAGGTCGCAAGCCAAGATTTTTGTGCAAAATCTTCCATAAAGTTGATGAACAAAGCTCCAATTGCTGTGCACGGTGGCGAATCGATTCATTCGGGTCCTCTTCAACACTTTGCTCTACAGCGGCAATTGTTTCTTCGGTGCGCACTGTTCGACGTCTCTGCGGATGCGTATTATCACATAGAGTAAACGTAGTGCGAAAACGATCCATGGTTAACCGAATTAATTGCTCTGATGGACGATTATGTCGACCATAAAATGGACGGAGCTTGCGGTAAACTTCGCGAACTGAACCATTATTTTCGAAATAAATTTGCACGATTTGCAAGCGTTGTTCTTTTGTCAACCTGTTCGTGATGAAATGGCAAACCAAACTAAATATTAATCACTTGACAGCTGACAAAATGGCCGCCAGTTAAAAAAGTGATGCCAACTTAAAGTTCTATACCTCAATAAAAAACACCCATTATAATTGATTTTAGATTATTTGTAAGTGCCTGTCCCGTAATATCGAAGACGTTTGACTTGGCATACACCTACGGAAACAAAAACAAATTTAAAAATTTTGTTGTTGTCTCAAATGTAAGTGTTTGACAAGTCGAACGTTGTCGACATCGTGAGACAGGCCCTAAATTATTATTAAAATCAGTTAATTTTTTTTAAGTTTTTTTTTTAATTTTTTTCGAACATTTTATATTCTCAAGCCAAATTTTGAAATATTATTCTTTTTCCAGTTTTCTTAATTAAAGATTAAGTACTTTTCAGAGCCAAATTTCGTGAAAATCGCTCAAGCAAAAGCACGTTAAATATAACATTAAGCTTTAGTGGGCACGGTCCCGGCCACTTCCCTAAACACAAAAACTTATTTAATTCTAAGAGCCTAAGGTGTTTGCCAAGTTTCTCCGGAATATAATAAGCAAAAGCACATATAATTTAATTACTAGCCTCTCATGGGCGTGAACCAGCCTACTTTTTTAATGCTTCACTCGGGGCATGTGGCAAGTTTCGTAAAAATCTATTGAGTGTAAGCACCTAAAATATTGTATTACACTTTAAAGGGCTAGGCCCTGCCCACTTTTTTAATTGCAAGATTAAGCAAGTTTTAGAGTTCAGGCGGTGGCCAAGTCTCGTAAAAATCAGATTTGTAGACGTACATGAAATATAATACTAAATTGTAGTGGGCGTGGCTATGCCCATTTTTTCAATTGTGTCATTATGAGAGCAAAAGGTGTCTGCTTAGTTTCGCAGTAATCGTATAAGTAAAAGATCATAAAATCAGAGAAAAAATAGTGGGAGTATATCCGCCTACTTCTTTGACAATGGGATCAAGCGAAAGCTATACTTTATCAGAAAAAAAGGTTTACTAAAATCGGTTTAAAAATTATGGAGCTATGAAGCAACAAACAAAAAGAATACAGACAAATTGATAAGCTCCTTTTTTTTTGAGGTCGGTTAACAATGGCTTACTCAGTCATATTTTTAGTACTTATAACTGCATTCGAGTAAGCTGGGTAGCTTAAAATTTTTAATTAATTATTTATCTACTAAAATCGTCCTACCACCGCCACACTAAGAGAAAAATGACGGTCTAAATTTAAGAATAAAATTCGTGAAATTAGCTTGCAAAAATCTTCAGTTTTCAATCTTAACATTTGGTGAGTAAGAGTGACGTTCTCAAATTTTAGCATAAATGCTTAATTTTTAAAATGGATTCTAATATTTAAAAACATAATCTTAATTTTAAGATCGTAATCGTCAATTTAAAAACGTGGTCTTTAACTTTATGAACGCATTCTTCAAATAAAGAATGTAAGCTTAATTTTAAGATCGCATTCCTAAATTTTCAAGAATGTGATCTTAATTTAATATTTGTATGAAGAACAAAATCTTGAATCCGATCTTAAAATAAGATTTTATTCAAGATTACAATCTTAAATGCGATCTTAAAAAAAATTAAGATTTTGTTCTTGAATCAAGAATTTTTGCATTTAACAGACTATTAGACTGAAATAATTCGATCTTGCACAGAAAAAAATGATTTGTAAATACAATTAATTTTTTTGTTACATCAATGAAATAATTAATTGATTTTGAACCTACAACGATTTTTGTAAATACAATTAACGAAATTGTAAGTTAAGGGAAAATCTTAAAAATATTTTCAGTTAAATATATCAACAAATAATTTGTTGAAATTAATTTTTTTTCAACATTTATTTTTATTAGATTTCAAAGTTATTTCAATTCAAATTATTGTTATATTAACAATGTGAATTGTTGAATTTCTGTATCATAATTGTTATATTAACAAGCACAATACTCGAAACGATTTTTTGCTTATCTGCGAAAAACACTAAATGTCTTTGGGCGGTGTTGAACCGGCAACATCAACACTAATAAACTGACTCACTTACCTCTCAGCTAAAGAGCAACACTTTATTAGATACGCAAATGATGAATACACACAAAATATGATTTCTTGTTTCTTCTACATGTGCGCATTCCATTATGATATAATTTAACAAATAATTTTGTTGAGTAATTTAATTGACTACAAAAATTTAAATTTGTTATATCCACAATTATGATTGTTAATTTTTAAATTAAATGTTAACACTTTGTTTTGTTGGTTGCATTTCGATGATATTTTTTTCTGTGTGCCCTAAGTGCAAACAGGTTTTTTTTCAAGCAAACTATAAAATACTGTCCTTTTGTAAAAAATATGTACTTATACTTAAAATCGACATACATAGAGAATTAGACAAATGCGTTTTGCATAAAGGAAAAACTCAAAAGCTTCTAGTTTTCTAAGAAGCGTTATCAAGCAATTATAAACTGACATTGAAAGAAAAGTTGCCTGCAGCTGCAATTTTTAAAAGAAAGGCAAGAAATAAATACGTCTGTAAATCCTAAAAATAATTATTTTAAGTTTTAATTGCTGGTATGCCGAATAAATCCTCAAACATTTGCGAAATAACATCTGTACGTTGCTGTTTGCCGAGAAAATGATTTTTTTTTAGCAAGTATTAAAACAGACTTTCGTCCTTGTACTACAAGAGGAAACACACTTAGTAGAAATAAGCTGCAATTAACTTTTTGGTTTCATAAAACGTATGTTGTACTCGTATGTATGTTAATGCAGGTTTTTGTTTTTTATTTTTTTCTTTTCTGATTCTTGAGCGTTAATTTCAATTATATTCTTTTAAAGTTGTATGCTATTTTAAGTGCTTGTGTGTGTTTGTTAAAGCGAAAAGTATATTTCAGTGTTGCTTCTATTTTTTTTAAACCACGGGTCCTATTGCAAGGATTCTGTTTTATATCGCTATAAACTTTTTTGTTTGTTTTTTTGTTTGTTGTTGTTTGAAATTAAAACACATCTGCTGCTGCCAATTCTTACTTAATTTAAGTATTAAAACTATGAGGTCAGTTTTAAAATTCACTTGGAATGTTTCACAGCCAATAAATATTTGCCTTCTTCGTGATTTTACAAGCCTAAATTGTTCCCGCAAAACTAGTTCTCCTGATTAAATTCCGCACTTCATGAATTCTAAATATTGTCATTCATCCACTTAAATACCAAAATTCATAAATATTTATTTTTAGGCTCTACTAGAATATAAAATTAACAACTGAACTTCTATTTCTTACTTGAGGCCACACGTTAAATTTTTGCCTTTGAACTCCATTCAATTTGCAATACACTCACACTTGTTTCACTAGCACAATAAATTTTTTTGTAAATTGAAAACTAGATTGCTTTCAAATTCACCTTTTGAGTGGCGTTGGCTGAAGTAGTTAGCACGTTGACATCAAAACCGCAGGTAATGGGTTCAATCCCGGTATCCAACAGTCATTAAATAACAACACCACGTATTTTTCTAATGTCCATTAGTGTCCCTTTGTGTCAGTTGTTGTAGGAAAGTCCAAGTGATGAAGGCATAGTTACTGTGCCGACTTCAGCAGATAATAATCCTAATATAACATCAAAGCGCCCTCCTTCGATATGTAGCAAAGTCATCGGTGAAGTAAAATAACCAATCAAATGGCTACTAACCACCTCTTGAAAAAAATTTAATAAGCCTTATTTAACAACAGAGGCGCTGCAATACTGCATTATTAAAAACATGCAATAAAAGCAGAGTTGTAAAAGAATGAAGCTTTTCTCTGTCTCTTCCTTTACCACCTGTCTTCTCTATCACTATCCCATTCCTAAAGAAGATAACACCTAGTAATACTAGTAGGCATTCATTGCCTTAATGTTACTTCTCTTTAAAAAAATCGGACTTAATTTTTCGTCGAAAATCGTTTTTATACGATCACAAATAATCGATTTGTTCCAAAAAAAAAAATATGACGCTTGAGCCGTTTTGGCAGTTATAACTCGATATTATTCCGATTTCAAAACATATTTCAGCCTGCCCTCGTCTAAAAAGGTAGAGTGAGTGTATGATATGGTTTCTTTAGCTTAAAATGTTACTTTTTATATCTGTTTGTAATTAAATAAACAAAAAATTTATATTATTTCTTTTGTTTTTTGAACTTCAAAATAAGGATTCTTGTTTTTCATGTAAAACACCCTTTTTTTGCGTGTTCTTTTCTTAGGTTGCGCTTACACCTTCTGTAGTTCTTATTAGTTGTTTTTTTTCATCAGTTGTTTCATAAATTTCATATGAAACTCATATAATAACCAAAAAATAATAGCAACAACAACAATAGCAGATTTTAGCAGGTGTTACTGTTGAAAGGTAGACGTTGAAATGTTTAAAACAGTTCTTTTCAAACTTTTTTTTTTGTAGCTGGTTTTTGCACTGTGCTTAAAATTAAAAATACGACATCTGTGTGTTCAAAAAGTACGTTGTATACACATACTACATACATGTATACATACATACATATATTTCTTTGGCTTTAAAGCGAAAATAAATGATAAGACAGGCAGGCGGAGAAGTGTTTATCACTGCTAGTGGTACATACTAGAGACCTGCGTAAACAGTCTTTAAATGTAAATACGTCATAATTTTTAAATGTATTTACATCGCACGTATCATACTAAACCAATAATAAATGCTGTCGTACTATAAGCGAAGCACAATTGATGTATTGGTGTACGTGCATATCAGTATTAACAAGCGATGTCGCCAAGACAGCTTGTTTGTAACAAACACTCAAAAGAAGTACTGTTGATTAGTGTATGCTTGTTATTTTTTATGTTGTACGTTTGAGTGTGTATGTAATATGTAGATGGCAAGCTATTATGTGATTAACCAAATACAACTAATGTTTGTACACGCGCTCATGCGTAAAAATAAGCAAGTATCACAAATTCTTCCGTCACGAAGTGTTTTCTTCTTTACTCTTATACCTACAATACTCAAATAAATTTCTTGCAAACAGTGTTGTTAACGTTTGTTTTATAAGATTTCGCTGTAGTAAAGCATTTGAAAAATCCCTCATGTCTTGAAAGTTCTTATAAGATGTCTTGTGCAGGACACTAGTATATATGCACATCTTCTATACGTGTAAATTATACAAGAATTATGTGTTCATTTTCATAATTAAAGGTTAGGATGCTACCTTTCTTATGACTTTTATATATATTCTTTTTTAATCAAACAAAACTTAATAATCTCACAAGTTGGCATATTTTCAATAAAATCTTTACATAAGCACCCACATAACATTAAGTACCTTACTTTAAAAAAAAATTATTTCAGTTTACAATATCTAAATTATTTTTTATTCTATTGATTAGAATACCACAGCGCCGCACAGTGATGTGATTCGCCTAAAAATTCTTAAATATTTTGTTGAACATTTTTTCATAGAGATATTTATATAATGTATATACGCGAGTATAATCTTTTTACTCCCATTGGAGCATATGGTGCATAATAATATTGCTACATTTTTTACTTTTAAAGGACGTTCACCCATATTTAAAAAAAAACGTGTGCTTGAAGTTTATATTTAAACCGATTTTCTATAGAAACTTTGTCTTAATGTACACTTCTAGCACACGTTTTGTTTTTGGGCATGTGGGGGTTGTTTTTCTATGTTCGAACATTTGCAATAACATAAAAGGTCACTGGTGTTCATTTGTTCTCTACACTGATATTAAGAGCTTTTAAATACACAATGTTAAATAATTTACTGGTGGAATACCACGATGTTAACTACGCTGTTCTTTACACAAACCTCGAATAAATTTTTAGTGCAATCATCGCTATTTTTATACTTAAAAAAAGTCTATAATTTGTAGCCAATTTTCATTAAAATTTAGCTTATTTTGTTCTGGGGATATTTGCCTTTGCAGACAATTTTGAATTTTTTTTAATCTTGTTTAAAAAAAAACAAATTTTTCAAATTGATTTTACGAACAACTAAGAAACCATTGATATTTTTTAGCTTACCATATTATTGGCCGATTATTATACTGGCATACCAATTATACTGACATACCACGTGAAAATATTAGGTAGGCTCATAAAAAAATAGAAATTGTGACTTGATGGAAAAAACAAGTTATATTGTTTGTTTTAATATACTTAGATATGTGAAAAAATATAATGAATTTTTGAAGGAGAAACAAAATTTTGTATATCGTGTGGTCGAAATTAAATTTAAAATTGCTCATGAAAATCACCAGCCGTAATGCCACCCCTAGGAAAATATTCTAGCTTTACCTATGCTTCCGCCTCTATGATAATACTCTTTGCTACATATTTTTGCCTGCAATAAGTTTTAAACCCATTTTTCTCTCCTCACAATTTCCTCAGATAAACGATATACTTAATGTTTTATTCATGTTTTTAATAATCTAACCGAGATGAAATTTAATTTTCTCTTAAGCTTTGTTTAGCGTGAAAAGAAAATAAATAATAACCAAATTCTACTATGAATGAATTTGATCTAATATATCACAATATTAATCTTATGAATGACCTTTTAAATTGAGATATTCATTTTATGTGGCACAAATGGTATTCAAATCACTTCATAATGTTTCCACTCTCTGATTATATACCAAACAATGACATCCTTACAAATGTTACATTAACTTTAGACGGTATTGTGGTGATAATAGAAGAATAACAGACTTGTTGCCTTGACCAACAAAAACAATTGCGAATGCTGATAAATGACATTAATAACAAATTGCAATGAATGCTCGCTCATTTAAACTAAATATGGGTAATTCCACAGAAATGTTAAATTTTTCCTTACCTTCTACCAAAGATAGATCTACTTACGATCTATAAAAAAGTGCATAAAGAACTTAAGAAAAATTCAAGTTTTCTCTGGAACAACCTTAATATCGTACTGTTCTGTGGAAATGCCCATATGTAGTATATGCATATGCTTGTGAGCCCACTCGCATAGATACGTAAAATGCATCGACGAGTATGTGTGTGCCTAAATATATGACTGATTAGAACAAAATGTTAGAACAAAATGTCACCCAAAATAGGAATCCACAATTGACGCTAATTCAAGGATGCATTCATCCTAGTATGGAATTCACACAACCATCTCTTTTAAGAATGTCACTTAACAAGTGCTGAGAATTGCATTGCACATCTGAGTTTTATTTTTGTTGTTCTCCTTTTGATAAAAATAAATTTCTCCATTTCTGTGTTTGAAGCACGTGGGTAACTTGCCGTTTGTGTTTGATTAGAGACATTTTCTAAATGCATTAAAACTGCATGATTGACATTTAATAAAAATTTAACAAATGTACACGCAAGAAAAAATATGGTTGAGGTAACCATAATTAAACAGCAACATACTATGATTGAATCATATGGTTGCAGTCAAATCATATTATTGTTAATAAAAAAAAAACACTTTAACAATATTATTATCTGAGTTAATTATAATATTATACGAGTTAATTATATTATAATCTTAGTATTGTTAGATGTGACTAAAATATAATTGAGACTCACTATACCATATTTAATATTATATTAATTTTGTTAAATACGACAGCAGTATTATTTAATATAATAATACTATTTTATTTTTTAATCATATATTTATTGTATAAAAAGCTGTGCGTTAAATTCGAAATAAAAATAAATTAATATTGTTGAAATAAATTGTATATATAGAAATGTATACTTACACGACATACAGCCATGTCTGCATAAAAAGATACACAAATGTTTATATATATTTTTATTAATCTTTTGTTTATACTTTATTTATTTATTCATTTATTTAACACCACCGATAGCTTACAAACGAAATACTGAACTGACAGATGTTTCTGAAAAAGATTTTTTTTTTAAACTTAACATAGTATGGTTTTGGAAAACATTATATTGATATTTACATCATATTATTTTTAAATAATAATACAAATTATGTTGTAGTCATAAATGTTTTAACAAAACTATATTGTTAAACTGTAACCATATCACACTTTTATATGGATGTGATAATGTAATTATTAAATTCAAACATTACTCTGTTTATCGTAACGAAATAAATGTTTAAAATAACAATAACTAGTTTTCGACGAACACACATTTGTTTCAGAGAACATAATATTGTTTTCTCAACCATTCTACAACCATATCTTTTCTGTGCGTGTAATATATGAACTTTGAATCAAAGAAGTATGTAGAAGTATAAACTATTTGCAGCTGCCTTAAAAGTAACAGAAGAAATTTTCACTATTGCTTTTTCATTTCCCATGCTGCAGGTGGATACGGCAAGTCTGCTGATGACTTGCCTAGTCAGCAACGAAATGCATCTAGACGTGCCTAATCCACAACTTCAAACAACCTTTTTTATATTTTAAGTTCTCAAATAAATTTTATTTTATTTTTAAATAAAAGTTATTTATTAATTTAAAACATTTCATTGCTTTTAAATACATTTTTTTTAAACAAAATTAACCAAATTAGAGCTTGGCTTAAAATTTTATATTTTTTCTAAATTAAGTTCAATGACGAATATAAAATTATATATAAAAGTTTTATGCAGTAATATAAAATAAAGATTATCAAACAATTTGTCATGCTTGCATGAATGAGTTCATGTACATAAGTGACATTTCCACGCTGTGGTAGCGGAGATATCAGATATTCAAATAAAGTTTCATCTACGTTTTTGCAACTTCGTATAGACTCATATGTATGCACGTGAACGTATTTATAAAGAATACGTGCACTTGTCATTTATTTTTAACACAATTTTCCACTTTCAATACCTTTTTACCCGTATTATCGTTGAAGAATAATAAAAAAAAACGAACAGCAAAAATATGTATCATAATGTTTGATGTTTCTTAAGCATGTTATGGCTTATTAGTTTGTGTAAAATATGCAAACATGTATCAATATTTACCCTTTAATTTGTATTCTTATCCTTTAAAGCTGCTTTATTTATCTTATCTGCTTACTTTCTTGATTGTTATCTTAAAATTAACATCAAATTATCCTTGAATTTTTCATTCTTTTTCTTTTATATTATATTTTATTTTATTTATAATTTAAATAAATTTAATATAGCACAATGGGGGGGGGGGGGGGGAAACTGTGAAATATGTAGGAATTATTTATAATTAAAATAAATTTCTAAGTTGTTTATTTTGGTGTTCGGACTTTAGTTGTTTCTTTTCTTTAAGAAAAATTTGTTGACTTAATTTAGTTCAAAGCACAAACTAGTTTCGTTCCAATTCTATTTAGGCTCAGTTAGCAGTAAAGTGAAAAAAATATAAGATTGCGTGAACTTTATTACTGAAGTGACATAACAATTTAAAACAAAAAACTTAACGTCAGCTTAAAAAAAATAATGCCACAATTCTGTTCAACGATTGCATTGCTTTGTCTATGGACGAAAAAAGGCCGCAGTTGTGATTCTTTAAAACAATTATTATTTATTGTCTATGCTAGAAGGTTCGCGTATTTGCTTTATGATTTTGCTTCAAATATTATTGCCAACACATATTTTTTCACATGTTTTTCAAACTATTTCATACGTTTTTCAAACTATGTATATATTACTTTAATTTAATTTTTATGTTTTAAAAACATGGACATGATATTTTTATTTTTCGTTATCAAAGACAAAAACCATTTTTGAAGAAACTAATTTAGAGAATTCAAACTCAAGAACTCAAAATTATTTTCAAACAAAAACATCCTAAATCTTTTTACTGCATTAGAGCAAAAAAGAAACCAAAAAACTGTTATGTTTTAAAATCGAAAAGTTACTTGCCAAGAAATTTTTCTGATGGGGCATTTACATTGTCTCGAAATCTAGAACTAACACGATTTCAAGCTAAATTTAGGCGCTTTTTACTAGATTTTTAATGCAAAACGAATTCTAATTTCTCAGATTTGTAGGAAATCTAGTCCAAATCTAATACTTTTATTAATTTTTTACTAACCATTATAAAGTGAGTGAGTTAGCTGCGGTCTGCTTAAAACGGTGTGTGCATTGGCTACATTGCAGTTGTTTGGTTGTATATAGTTTTGGAAAATTTTCACTTAATGGGTTTTGTTTTAGATAAAAAATCTTGATAAATAGATTTTCATAGAGATTTTAATTATAATCTGCTAGACTTTAGCAGGTTTGAACGCCCAATAAGACATATTGAATCATGTTATGTTATATTATAAATTAAATTCTAAACAAACAACAATAATTTATAGGAAAACATAAAAATTAGTTTAAATATATTTTAGACAAAAAAAAAAAAAAAAACACGCAAATGCTTGTATTGACACAGCAAAAATAGGTGTAATATAGCTCAAAAAAGACTAGTAATATGACTGAAAAATTACTTAGAAAATATTTGCAATTGATTGTAAGTACATACAATTAAAAATTGTCTTGAAAATGAGTCGAAATTTATCATAAAAGCGACTCAACAGAGGCTCATTTTCTTCTGATAAACAGTATTTTTACTTTTATCGCGTGCAAGTGTTGAAAAAGACTCGAATATGATCTTTAATTTTGCAAAATGCTGACTGGGCTATGAAATGGTTACTGCATACACACGCAGCCATACATAGAAATTAAGTGCGCCTCACCTTTTCTTATACTCTTCTATTACGTATGTGTATACACGCATTACTGAGAGCAACTTGTGTGTATTGCATAATCTTAAGAATCAGCGTTGCCAACAGCAAGAAAATATGTGTGGTGAGATTTTCCTAAATTTTTTATTTTCAGAAAATTATTGTGGCAAACCAGAAAATTTGGTTTATCAACGTACGTTGTCATACATGAATAAATATGACATGCAAAGCCATTTTCAAGCATATATTTAAATTATTTCAAGAACATTTTCTACAAAACTATCTCTTTACTCATATTTACATTGGCGTAGCAACAAGAGGAAATGAATATCTTCATAAACAAAACTTAAGTGTTTCTTCTGACCATAATAAAATCAAATTTGGTCTTGGAGATTTAAAATTTCAAGTTAGGGAAATGAGACAAAAATTTTACTGGCAACACCGGTTTGTGGCAAGAGTATAACGCACACAATTGTAAAGTGTAATGGTATGGGTTGCCGACCGCGGATACAGACATACATACATACATGCGAACGTCATCGCGAAAATAGTGAGAATCTACTATGAGAACCTCAAAACGTCGAAATGCGATGAAAACTCAACTTTCGAAAACTGTATTAAAATCAGTCAGTAACTTCCTGTAGCAAGCAAGAAGTTTAAAATATTTAAAAATAAAAATAAAGGTATAGTTTACATACTACAAACAATCAAATTGCTTAGAAAATTTCGTTGCATATCGCTTAAAAATTTAAAACAAATTAACTCCTTCTAAATTCATAAAAATACATCATAAATACTTCCCTTTCTAAATGGTTTTTGATTTTAAATTGTTATTCATCACATATGATTACCTGAGTATGCCAATTTTGTAACTTTGCATCTCATTGTGCGCACTTACAAAATTTGTGAGCATATATAAATATTTGTATAATTATAGGCGAGAAAAAATATTCCGTCGATATACAAATTTAATTGAAAATAATTGATAAATTTTTTAATCAAAAGTTTAATTGACTTCAATAAATTTTTAACTGATTTTTGGTTTTATTTTCAATTAAAGTTGTTTATTTTTTTCTGTGTATGTATTAGGTTCCCTTATTGGCCCACAATAGTGATAATTTGAAAAAATAAATAAAAAAATTAAAAAGGTAGCATTGCAGAGCATAGGGGTTCATAATAATAATTGTCGAATAAATACATAATAGAGACCTGCGCAAGAAGTCTTGAAATGTAAATACGTCATGTTTTTTAAATGTATTCACGTTGCATGTATTGTACTAAACCAATAATAAATGCTGTCGTACTATAAGCAAAGCACGATGGATGTATTGGTGTACGTGTATATCAGTATTAACAAGCGATGTCCAAAGACTGCTTGTTTGTAACAAACACTCAAAAGAAGTAGTGTAGATTTGTGCATGCTTGTTATTTTGCATATTGTACGTTTGAGTGTGTGCGTAAGATGTAGATGGTAAACTATTATGTGATTAACCGCATACAACTAATGTTAATACATGTGTGTGCGTTTGCATGTGCGCAGAAAAATAAAAGATCATACACACATACATGCATGACGTTTGTACACGCACTCACGCGTAGAAATAAGCAAATATCACAAATAGGGATGATAAATGAGAAAATCAATTTCGTACCAATTAGCTTTTAAAAATGTACTTTTCGAACCCAATATTACAAAATCGGTATTTTTTGTATTTTTTAACTTTTTTTTATTATATTTTTGGAACATGTCGCTCATTTACACAAATAACGTCATAACTCAAAAAAAAAACTATTATGACAGATCACAAATTCAAAGTTTTCAATTTACACACGTCTTAATGAAAAATGAAAATTTTGTGTTTGTTTCAAAAAAAATAACTATATGAGGATTAATCTGCATCATTAACTGAAATTTTATTACAATTAGAGACGGTGGAACAGGCAGTAAATACATATCGTTGGTCTCAAGTAAAAAGGCCCTAACTCAAATAATTGCTATTTTACAGGAGAAGGTAAAAACAGAATAGAAACTGTAATATTTTATCTGTAATATTTTTGTTAAACTGATTGTAAAAGCGTTACTTTTCAAACTATTTTAAATATATTGGAATCACCGAAAAACTGAATTTCGTAAAAAAATATGAGTTACAGCCTCTCAATAAGTCCTTTGTTTGTATTAGACTTTCAAGTCTTCGTTTTGGTTATGAAAATTCTCTTTCAACATTCGCTGATTGACAGTATTCTCCTAATAACTTTTGAATGCTCATTAACTCATCCAATTAATTTTTTAAAGCTCGAAACTCGTTATTTATTGTATAATAATTTCCATTTTCTTTTCGGAATATTTTTTAATAAGAGATATACTATACTACTAACATATTCGGGAGTAAATTTTGTTAGCCATGTTAAAATATCGTTATAAAAAGCAACTTTATTTAGTTTCGCAAAAGTTTCTAAAACATTTCTTTTAAAATCCATAACTATGCAACTTTTAATTTTATTTCTAGATATATAAAGTTTTTAATTTCAAAGTAAATTTTGTAGCATACCTAGCTTCATTCAATTTCATCACTTAAACGATTGATATGATAATAATATAGCAAGTTTTTTATTTCTTACCAATTTTATATTAATACTATAGATAAAATAAATGAAGACGGCGCTATCATATTGAAAACGAAACACCGGTGAAGTCAGATGTAGTTCTTTATAATAAACCAATCAAGTGTAATGCACATCTAACAAGGTATTCGCTCTCAACAACAAAACAAATTCGCCACTTTTGTCTCAAAGTGATTATACTTTAAATGATCGCGATTAATTATTTTTGTGTAAATAAAACAAGGGATAGTCTCTCGCAAATTTTTCAAATAGTACCAAATGAGTCACGGGGATACCAACGCACTTTAAGGGTTTGAATAGTACCAAAAAAAGTTCAATTGTAGCAACTTTATCATCCCTGATCACAAATGCTTCCGTCACGAAGTATTTTCGTCTTTACTCCTATACCTATAATACTGAAACAAATTTCTTGCAAACAGTGTTGTTAACGTTTGTTTTAGAAGATTTCGCTGTAGTAAAACATTTGAAAAATCCCTCATGTCTTAAAAGT
Source organism: Tachina grossa (assembly GCA_949987645.1). NCBI lineage: Eukaryota > Metazoa > Arthropoda > Insecta > Diptera > Tachinidae > Tachina > Tachina grossa. The sequence goes on along the minus strand of OX465278.1, from coordinate 40,843,944 downwards.
TCTTATAAGATATCTTGTGCAGGACACTAATACATACACGCGTAGTTTTCCATAAAAACTAGCTGCTTATATACAGCACATTAATCTAGGAATTGAATGTGTGCACAAAGGATTCAAATACGAATAAGCACAACCAGCCAGGACTTGCTGCTGATAATAAAGCTTAAAAGTGCATAAATAAATATTCTCTGAACAACACCAACATACCAGCAGCTACTGTCCAATTTTCAGTACGTGCTTGACTATTACACTCCTGTATGATTATTGCAACATCTTGGCTTTGGAAGTATGTTTAACAGTATGTGTATAGAACGAACGAGCAGATGTATGTCATGTGAATATAAAAATGTGCCATTTTGCATGCATTGCATCCTTTGAAGAGAAAAAAATATGACACACAACCGATCTGGTTGCGGGCCTGCATTAGCGCAGTCTAAACTTAAAGTCACGCAGTTTTTTATAAATAAATTAAGAAAGAACTAACATGGTCTATTCGTTTTAAGAATTTTATTATACATGTGCAGTGTATTTATGAATATTTAATAAGCTTAAAGGATTAAAAAACTATATTATTTGGTAACTAAATAGTAGTTCATTTATTATTCCAACCTACTTCGAGGGAAGGTCAACAAGTCCGTCACTTTTTTAACTTACCTTAACTTAGTTGAAATAGAAACACTGCTTCTGTCAACAAGCAACTATCAGTTGACTCCTTTATACATTTGAAGAAGCTAGGTCCTTTAGTTCGTATTGGGCAGCTCTTGATAGCAGACTACCGCGTGCTTTGGGAATAAAATGTTAAAAGTGAATTTCGTATGCTCATACAGAATTATTTTTTGCGGAAAACAACCATCACTCAAAACAAGGCTAAGCTTGATAAATGCATGGGGACTCTTCACTATCAATTCAATGATAAAGGAGTAGTTTATTGCATTTCGTTATGGGCGTACAAGCACAGACGATGCCGAAGGCTCCAGACGCCTAGTAGAATTCTCTACACCTGAAACAATTGAAAAACTTTCGATGTGATTTTAGCCGATCGGAGATTGAAAGTGAGAGAGATTGTGAAAGCCATACTTATCTCACTTTGCACAGTTGTTTCAATTTTGAATGATCACTTGGGTAAGAGAAAGCTTTCCGCAAGACGGGCGCCGCAATTGCGCACAATCGACCACAAATGCAACCGTGTGATAATTTCGCAGGAATTTTTTACGTTGTTCATGTTTCATAACCATGGACAGAACGTGAATTCAGCACAACACGCTGGACACCAAACAGCGGACAAAACAGGGTGTTTATGGGGGCGAATTGGAACCAAAGAAAGCAAATGTGGTTTTGTCAGCCAATGAAGTCATGGCAAAAGTTTTTTTTATGAAAGCGGTACAATCCACATTGACTACCTTCAAAAGGAGAAAACAAAATGGCAAATATTAACCAACTTATTGGGTCGATTCAATGAGGAATTGAAAAAAAACGATCACATTTGGCCAACAAAAAGGTTATTTTCCGCCAGAAAAATTTAAGGGCGCACATATGTGCAATTTCCATGGCAAAAATCAATGAGTTGGGCTATAAATTGCTTCCTTATCTGCCCTGTTCTCCAGCATTAGCCCCGAGTGATTATTTCTTGTTCCCAAAGTTGAAGAAATGGGTAGGTGGAAATAGATTTGCCCCCAACGACGAAAGCATCCCACAAACAAATACCTATTTTGATGATGACATCGGCAAATTATATCCTCACAAAAACATAAATGTGAAAAAAGGCCAAGTTCCTATCCAAAATTTCGGCCATTAAAAGTTGGTGAGATATAAATTTTGACCAAGTTCTTCTTTGCCACAATACCTAACACAGAAATATATTATGTATGATATAAATTTGTAATCGTAAGGGTGTCATATAATTTCTAGATAATCTGCCAACTTGACAACATTTTTATCAATATAAAGAAATGAACATTTATACATTATTTTCTCCTTTTTTGGAAAGGTAAAAATATTGCCAAATTATCAGATTATCTAGAAATTATATGACACCCTTACGACTACAAATTTATATTATACATAACATATTTCAGTGTTAGGTATTGTGGCAATCAAGAACTTGGTCAAAATTTATACCTCACTACTCTTAATGGCCGAAATTTTGGATAGGAACTTGGCCTTTTTTCACATTTATGTTTTTGAGAGGATCTGACTACTTTTTGAAAAATTTTCTATAATAACACTTTTTAAACTTAAAATTTCTAGTGTGTCTTATTTCTATTAATGATCACTGTGCCAGTTGAAAATGGCATAGTTGCATAAAATAATGGGTTAGAGCGTGATGTGTGTTGGTTTGTAGACCTTAAAAATTCACTATTGTGTCATTACAACGGGTCGCCAGTGTGTTTGCAATTTGGTAAGAGTCGTCTGGAAAGAAACATGTAAAATACAGAGTAAATTTTAGCGGATGTGACGCCGTCTATACTCTCAATATATTTACATATTGAAGTCTGCTTAGCCAAAGTACATAAATTAAAAGGATATTCCCAATGTGCATGCAAAGTTTCAATAGGGTACCTGGTACTTTAATTTTTGGATTTTCCCATTTAGTACATCAATTACTATTTGTGTACAAAATGTCAGCTCTCTATAGTATAATATTATGTAAAATATTTATGGGCCTGGCCCCGCTGACTTTAATATCTGCTAGTGCTTATGGTTCATGCAAAGTTTGGTATTAAAAAGTTAATAACAAATACCTGAGTATTAAATTAAAAACTGTTAAGCCGAAGTATCTGAACGAAAAAGCTAAGATTTATGGGTGAAGTCACGGCTACTTTTTAAAATAGGGAATTTTTATTTTGGATAAGTGCAATGTGTATGAAAAGTTTTAATAAAATGTATGTTAATTTTGAATTTTAAGTGCTTGTTTCCGCCCTCTGATAGCACCTTCTGGGTTTTCAGATTTTTCTTAATGGTCTGTTATCTAGATTTATTTGTGTATCAAATTTAAGATCGCTAGTGCTAGTTGTAGTTTTAACGTCGTGGCCCCGCATACCGGGTAAAACTTTTTGGTTTTAAGATTTTCCCATTGGCTTACGCAGCTACACTTACTAGTGTATAAAATGTCAGCTCTCTAGCGCGAATTATATCTTTAGATTTTATCAGCATTACCTCTCCTCACTATTCCTAACTCAAAATTTTGTTGTGAGCAGCGCTTATAATTCATGCTAATTTTCTTCTAAAATATGCTAGACCGATGTAGATTAAACACAAGACTAACACTTTATGGGAGTGAGCACGCCCAATTTTAAAGTTGATGCAAGATTTTACTAAATTGGCTTGAATTAAAAGCTGTATATTAAGTATTTAGTTCAAAACAATATTATCGTGGCCCTGTCCATTAGAGTAAAATTTTTTGGGTTTTAAAATTTTTCTAGTTTTTTTCTCACTTAGACCTACTTGTATATTAAATTTCAGATTCTTAGTGCAACTTTTAATTATTAAGTTTTATGGGCGCAGCCCCGCCCCTTTAACTAAAATATTCGGGCTTTCAGATTTTTCTAGTTGGTTTCTCACCTAGACCTACTGTATCAAATTTCAGCTCCTTAGCGCAACTTTTAACTTTTAATTTTTATGGGCGTAACCCCGCTCACTTTTCCAAAGTCAAAATGTTTTAGGCCAGTGCTAATTACTCGTGTCTAGTTTCGTTACAAACTGATAATAATTGCTATATAAATAGTATATCTAAATATGCTGAGCCGCAGGTCATTAAAATGAGGTTTAAATTGTATGGGCGTGTCAACGCCCACTTTTTTAATGAAAAATTTATAGCCTTGCATTACCGCAGTATGTATGCCGAATTTCAATAAAATAGCTTCCATGAAACGCCTTAGATTAGCATTTTTAATTCTGATCTTTATGGGCGTAGGCCCGCCCTCCTGGCTAAAATTTCCGGGTTTTCAGATTTGTTTTTTATTTTATTTCTTACCTAGACCTAGCTCTGTATCAAATTTCAGCTCAATAGCACACATTTTAATTTTTATGGGCGTAGCCCCGCCCTTCTGGTTAAAAATTTAGGATTTTCAGATTTTTTTGGTTTATTGCTCACCTAGATCTTCTCGTGTACCAAATTTTGGCTCTCTAGCTATAGCGGAAGTGCTTCATCAATTTGATGAGTGTGTCAGTGGTCAGTGAGTATGTCGTAAAATATGCACTTTTTGCACCTCTATATCTCCGGAAGCTTTCATTGTAAACTTTCAAACTTCGCATATAAGGTTATATGATTTTATTCTAATTATGATTTAAATTTCATAATTTTACGGTCACGGGGAACAAAGTTATGAGGGGGTAAAAACAGCTCGAATGGCTTCGTGTAAATATACACACTGCGTGCGTTGGCCAGAACTTGTCCTGGCGCACTGCCGTGCGCCTAGATTTTTGTCGAAGGGATAAACCAATTGGAGAAATGCTGAAGTTAGTGTATAGAACACAGAGAAGACTAAGTTGAAAAATAAAATAAATTTTTATTTAAAAACCTATTTTTCATTCAAAACGTTACGAACCCGACCTCTTATAATATTGGATTTCTTTTTTGTTTGATATCACAAGCAAAACAAGTACATTTTTTAGTAGAAAAGTAAAGCTGAATTCAGCCACTTGTTTAAGACAAAATCTTTTTCGGACAAATTTATTTTTGTATGTAGTTTGGCAAATTTTATTCTTATGTAAAGCAAACAATTGGCATACTACATACAAAAATAAATTTTGCCAGTACAATTTTTTTTCTAAAATATGTAACAGAATTCAGTTTAAGCAGTTTTTAAAATTTTTTATAATTACTTTTTTGGTGGCTTAGTAAGTGAATTTTCGCTAGTTAATTTATTTCTACATTTAATTTTAATTGCTTTTATGTTCCTTTCATGTTATTATATTCTTGAAACTTCCCTTTTATTTTTCATATAAATAAATTATGTCTGCTGTTCTATCTCAGTTTTTCTTCGTTATTTCACAAGCAAACAAAAGAACAAAAAATAAAACTTGAAGGGCTGCTAATTTTATTGGTAAAAGAGTGCAATGCTTCATTTTAATATTAAAATGAATACACATGTTTCGATTTCAATGCAAATGCTTTAAAAAAAAAGTAACAGGTCTTTCCTGTTAATTTATATTTGCTTCCTGCTGCAACGGAAATATTTTTACGAAACAAAACAAATTTTTAAATAACCATCTACCAGTCGTGTACGTCTAAGAATAATGTTTTATTTAACATTTTTAAAACTTTTTAAATGAATATAATATGTAAAGAGATGGCCAGCTATATTAACTTCGGCAGCCAAGCTTATGAATTAACATTTTAAAGAGCTATTTATTTATTTTTGAAGGCGAGATATATTTATAGAACAAATCTAATTTTAAAGTGAATCAGTTTAACTTTTTAGTGCAAAGTGATTTTTTTTGGAAATTATGTTCTTAAATTTATCTGTTAATTTCACTTTGAAGTGAATCGGTTTATGGGGCGAGTTTTTATAAGACACCTTTCTGCTTTTACATCGTCGAGAGCACAAACTGAAATCAAACCTTTAAATTAACATGAGAAATATTTGAGAATAACATCTGAAAGTAAAGCACCTTATACACGATTCAATTCAATTTTGAATTGAGTCGGTTGTTGACCAAATCAAAGCGTGGCTTTGTCAATTGATTAGTTTGGCAGTTGTCGAGTTGGTTGAAAAAAAATCAAAATGTTTCGATTTTTCATGTTGACGACTAAATCGTTCAATTCAATTGTGCTGTGGGTATTAGAGTCTGTTGATTAGCTGTCAAAATTTATGTTTGTACACAGAAAAAAATATCATCGAAATGCAACCAACAAAACAAATTGTTAACATTTAATTTTAAAATTAACAATCATCATTGTTTATATGTATATATAACAAATTTAAATTTTTGTAGTCAATTAAATTACTCAAGAAAATTATTTGTTAAATTATATCATAATGGAATGAGCACATGTAATTAGAAGAAACAAGAAATCATATTTTGTGTGTATTCATTTTCGTATTTACTAAAGTGTTGCTCTTTAGCTGAGAGGTAAGTGAGTCAGTTTATTAGTGTTGATGTTGCCGGTTCAACACCGCCCAAAGAAGTTTAGTGTTTTTCGCAGACAAGCAAAAAATCATTTCGAGGATTGTGATTGTGTATAAAAAGCTCGTTAATACAACAATTATGATACAGAAATTCAAAAATTCACATTGTTAATATAACAATAACTTTAATTGAAATAACTTTGAAATTTAACAAAAATAAATGTTGAAAAAAAAATCAATTTCAACAAATTATTTGTTGATATACTTAATTGAAAATATTTTTAAGATTTTCCTTCAACTTACAATTTCGTTAATTGTATTTACAAAAATTGTAGGTTCAAAATCAATTAATTATTTAATTGATATGACAAAAAAATTAATTGTATTTACAAATTAATTTTTTCTGTGTACCTTTATTTTGTATAGAAAAATTTATGTATTTTTAAAATTGCATTTAATTTCATTGAATTTGAAATAAAAAATATAAAAATTAATGAATGAATGCAATAAAAGTTTTAAATTTTTAAATTTGTAACACAGGATTCAGACGATGAAGTTTAAGACGTCTATTTTCCTTGATTCCCTTTTGAAGTTTCTACCAAAAATTATTTGCGTTCATACGATGATTATTTTTACATGTCTAATTTTTTTTTATTGATTTTGATTTTTATTGATTTTATTGTTTATACACACATTTGTAGTACATGCCCTGTCGGAGAATGTGTTGTTGACTACAAAAATAGTTAACTTATAGTTAACTTTTCTTAGACTGACTAAAATCTAACTGCAATGTCATCCAGAACAAACCCAAAATTAATTCTTAAGTTGAGTACGTAATCAAATTTGCTGAGAGTCAACAAATTTATTCTCAGCTACTTTGAAACTCATTTCAGTTTTATATTAACATTTTGCTGTTGTTATTTTAGATGGTACCTTAGCCGAGTGGTAGCGCGTTCAGTAAACAACGTGTGATGATACATGTTCGAACCCCGGAAAAAATTTTTTAACTCACTGACTACCAGGTGATTTAAAAAAGTCAACTTTAAGTTAGCTGAAAGTAGTGCAGAGTGAGACAATTGACTACCGCCTAGGATATCGCAATGTTAAAATAGTCAGTTGATTACATTAAAAGTAATCCAAAGTCAGTATTATTTGCGAAATATTTAGCTTATTGTTAACCGAATTTCCGACAGGGTATAAAAAAAAACCATAGAAAACAGAAATCGAGTCATTTTTTACCCCTCTTTCTTCTCTACCCCGTTCGCTTTTAAACCAAAAATGACGTCGAAAAATAGACTTCATAAGAGTCTTCGTGTGAATTAGGTGTAATTGTGAAAAAAATATAAATTTGACAGTTGAATGAAAATCTTTCAATTCAGTTTATGAAGTGTGTGGCCAAGAATCAATTCAATTGAAAGACTCAATTCACAATTGAATTGAAACGTGTAGTATGTGGTGCTTAATAAAATAATTTTCTCAATTAAAAAAAGTGTTATTATACCCTTTTGTGTTGAGATTTCTATGACTTTAAAATTGTTTTCAAAGCATTTTGAAATTTTTGAATATTTGATAATTTTTATTCGAAATTGTGAAATTTTTTCTCGTTCGAACTAAAATGAAAAAAAAAAACTTTTTCGAATATGTGAATAATTGTTCGAATGTTCTAATAAGTATTAAGTGAAGGCAGGCCTGAATATAATGTGCAAAAGTAAGACCTGCTCAAGAAGAAACAACTTTAAAAACACATATCAACTAAATATAACCTGACACAAATAATTCATTTAACACCCAAGATTTCATTTGTAAAGAAAACTAAAACATGTTTAATTTTTTCGCTCTTTCTAGCAATTCATTCTACTTTTCCATTTCTACTCCTTTGCAGGCCATGAAAAGGCGCTTAAATATTAAAATTTTATAAAATATTTTATACTTTTTCCTTTTTTGTTATAAATATTAAATAAAGTATGTCTGGCTGAATGTGTGAATGCAATATAAAAACGCCATTACTTCTTAAAGTGAATATGAAGTGAGTATAAACGTACACAAAATAAACTTTTCAAGTATCTGCTATTGCAGTTGTAAGGAAAAAGGCGCATCTTATCCTTCATAAACTTGTATGCAAACAAATAAACAATACTGAAATGCAATACAGGGTACATAGAGGATAAATGAAATAGTATTATATTGTTGAAATAAATTGTGAAGAAGCGCCACTTTAAAGATCTTAAGTTAAAGTCTTGAGTACACGCTGTTTACAACACAAGGAAATATATGGAAACTTTTCCTTCTTCTTCTCCTTCGTCTTCTTCTATTTGCATACATAAACATCTTAAGGAAAATTGCGTTTTGTAATCTTTTAAAATACGTTTGGTATAGTTTATTTAGTTTTCCCTCACATAAAAAAATAATGCAAAGGGAATGGAAATGTATTAAAATGTTTCAGAGTACAAAAAAACATTAAATTTTAAATGATACTTTAAATAAACTGGTTCAGTGCACAACGAAATTTAAAGCTGGCTCTTCGGTTTTGGTAATATTTTGCATAACTTTAGATAAAGTGTAGCTCAAGTTAAATTTGAAATTTGGTCTCAAAGTCAAATGGCGCTGGGTGCCATTGAGCAAAGTTAAGCAAAACAAAGCCTTTAGAATATACCGCTCCTTTACTGTAACATAAAAATATCGTTATATATATCGTATATATTTAATCTTGTATAGAAATTTCATTGTACATAAACCTCTTGAATGAACTGTAAACGTAGTTTCTCCCAAACTAGCTTTTTGATTTATTCCGCTTTTGCTATAAAAGAGTGAAATGTGCTTTCTCTGTGGTGCTTAAGTCCACGTTATTAGTTTTCCAGGAGAGCATTTTAAAATTGCAAGTGATTTTTCAACACTTTTCATATTCCTGTAAAAGATGTTATTTTTTTCAGTACTCTATTAATCTAAGGGTCTTAAATATTAATTTAAAATATGTTAGATCGAAAGTCGACTTAAGTTATTGTTTCAAATGAAATTGCATATTGAAATAAAATAAGCAAATCACACAATTAAACTAAACTAAAATACTAACGCATTCATGATTTTCCAAATAAAAACTACCTCTGTGAAAAATGATAGTTTTAAATTGGAAAAATATGACATTTTATCACAATTTTAGCTTAAGTCGACTTAACCACTTTTTCGTTTTTCCACTTAAAATAAATATGACAGAATCTCTCCTTATAACCTTAATCTTATCAGCAATACGCTCTACATCCAGAAAAAATTTTGAGTTAAATATTTAAAATAGATAAAAGATGCACCGTGGTCCGCAATGCAAAAAACGGTAATAAATATATATTTTCTGAACAAAATTTTGCCTACAAAGAAGGTAGAAAGAGATCTAAACTTTTTGAGAAGTGCATCTAGCACTGAAAAACTATAGGCAACTGAAAAATGCCAAGATATCGAATATTTATATGAATTTGCTGAAAAAATATACCAAACTAGAGTTTTTATTTTTGTAAAAAACTTTACTTTTAATTTATTAATTTATTTATTATTTTATTATTTATTATTTATTTATTTTTATTTATTTATTTATTATTATTATTTATTATTATTTTCGTTACTTTTAATTATTATTGTTCGAACTTCATTCGTTTCTATAAATATAGATTTGATCAGGCTATACGAACTTTAGCTTTGTAAGCCAAATTATTTTCTCTGGTTATTTCAAAAATTATTTGCAATTATTTGCTGAATTATTAGGTGTATTACTTAAAATTTTTCGAAATTATAACAATTTTTACTGGAAAGTATTCATTAAGTCAAAAAGTTTGCAAGGAGACAGCTTCAAAATGTAATAAAAAAAATTGAGAGACAGAAAAATTCTTACAAATTATTTAAATTAGACGTACCATAGCCATAAAGCCACAGCCATAACCAAACCAATATTCAATTTGTTTCTATGGTAATGGTGGCTATGGCGAGTCAGTTATAATCACAAATACAGTCTTGCAAATAAAATTGGTTCGAACAGCTGTTTTCTATGGTTATGGTTATGGCACCTAGAACTTAGAACCTCTGAACTTTTATTATTTTTTTATTGAACTTTGCAAACAGCTGTTCTGTATTTAGTTTACAAATTAATTATATAAAAAAATATCTGAAAAAAGAAAACAAAAAAATGTTTATACTCAAAGAACGTCAAAACTCAAAAACTGGTCATTTTGAGTTAGTGAAGCAGAGTTAATTCTAATATCGTTCTTATATTGTTTACTCCATTAAGTTGTGTATAAATTTAAAACCTCAAACACTTTTTCTGGCAATTGTTTTTTGAGCTACGACATTGTTTGTGTAAATGAGCGATATTTAAAAAGAAATAATATTTTCTTAATATATTGTTTTTCTTTGATCAACGTCCCTTCCCACAATGCATGATTATGAATTAACATGAACTTTAAGGGCGACTTTTTGGGTTCGAGATTAAGATTAGTTTATTTCTCTAATTAGCTAATCCGCAAATTAGCTTAATCTCAAATTAGTTTAGTTTGATATTTTTGAGTGGTAGTTTAAACTTCTTATTATGTGTAGTATTACCATGCTGAGGAACAAAATAGTGGCAACATTTTCTGTGTAAAAGTCATACATGTTATCAACGCACTTTGATTTTATGTGGAAAGCAGAAGAAACTGTCATGTTTTATTATTTACAAGTAAAATATTGCGCGTGTTAAAGGAAATAGAAAAATAATATAAAATATATATATATATTTATTTATGTGTTTTTAAATTATTTTATCATATAATTTTTACAATAAATTATATATTTCACAAGTGTATGTTGTCAATATTAATGCATGATTAAACCGCCACCGCTTAAACTAGCAAGTAAAACTATATAATCGACTACCCAATCACAAATGAAGATTAATATCTAATCTTGAACTCAAAAAGTCGCCCTGACGACTGCAAGTTCTTCATGCAAAACTTGCCGTTAAATTCCCTGTTAGTTTTTAATTGTACATTGTGAAAAGGGCCGTCAGCAACATAAATATAATTTTATGGCCAAGGAACATTGTTTTTTTATCATATCTGATCGGAAATGGAAAATGGCTGTATGGATTTTATAAAAAGAATACAATCAAAAAATATTTAAATAAATTCAGTAAAGTGCGACTCTGACTAGCGCACGAAGGGTTCCGTACGAACACTAGATATGTAATTTAACACAAACTTCATCCTATATAATATATAGCTTTGGCTTTTTTTTTCGTTTTTCGGGTCTTTTCGGTTTTTTGTTTTGGCGGTTTTTGCGTTTTTTCGGTTTTGGCGATTTTTTTTAAGTTTTGGCTCTTTTTTTAGTTTTGACGCTTTATTTTTTTGGTTTGGCGATTTTTTTTTTTATTTTTGGCGATTTTTTTTCATTTTTGCGATTTTTTTTATTTAAATTTTTTTTTAGGTTTGGCGACATTTTCGAGTTTTGGCGATTTTTTTCGATTTTTGGCGTTTTTTTTTCATTTTGGCGTTTTTTTTTCATTGTGGCGATTTTTTCGAATTTGGTGATTTATTTTAGTGTTAGAAATTTTTTTTAATTTTGGCGATTTTTTTGTTTTGGCGATTTTTTTTTTAATTTTTGGCGATTTTTTTTTTTGTTTGGCGATTTTATAATTTTCGGTTTGTTTAGTTTTACTGTTTTTGAAAACTTTAAGTGTTTGCCTCTTACGGTTTCCAAGATATAGCAAGTTGTCAAAATTACATAGTCAAAATTGCATTAACTGATGGACCACCCTTTAATTTAAAATTTTTAAATTTCAGTGCTAATTGTTGTAGTCTGTATAAAAATACACTAGTTTTACAAATTTCAAGTTTCAATATACATATGTTCATACAATTGTATGTATATTATATGGGATTTTAAAATTTTTCGTTGCTCGTTTTGGAACACCCTTTAATTTTTAATTCTCATGTATTTGTTGTTATAGCGGCCAAGGTTGAACATAATGTGTCCAAATTTCAGGTCCGTTGCTCTTAATTTTTGAATTTTTTTATTTAAATGCAAATATAGTTAAACGACATGAGATATATGCATTTATTATTTAATAATTTTATTTTTCGTTTATTTTACTAGCTTTTCATAATATTTAAATTTTTTAAAATCGGCTTTGATTTATAAGAGTTATTAGATTCGAAAAGTTTCTATACTCTGAGGTCAAATTTAACACCCTGTACTTCAGATAATATTAAAACAGGGTGCTTAAAATGTATATATTCAGAAAGGTTAGATCCTAATTTATGTTTAGGGTATACATCATTTTGTATTGCGACCACAAGTTCAGAAGATTTATTTAATAACACTTTTTTTTGGCTAAGAAACCACTGTGCTACGCTTAACTATTTTACAAAATAAATTTGCAAATGATTTTAAAACATAATATTTTGTTGCGCAATTTAACTTATAAAAGACGAATTTATGAAAAAAAATCTGTGGCATCGAAAACTAATGGATTTTCTTCAGTACAACATAGTAGTTCTGAAAATTATTCACGTCTGATTAGTCCCTGTCCAGACTTGCAATTTTTGTTGTTGTGTGAGAAGATTGGGGTGGAGTACACAGTTTCATGTGCTCTGCAATTCTCTTTTGATATGAAATTCGTAATTATTAATTTCAAGTTGTTAGTTGTATTTGATGTTTTTTATAATTTTATTTCTTCAGTTGTATCAGAAACAATAAATATATATATATATATATATATATATATATATATATATATATATATATATATATATATATATATAAATATATATAAAAAGTAAATAGAATTGTTAATTTTTCAGAGAAATTTTTGGTATAATAGAATGTGTAAAGCGTATTATTCACGGTCAAAATGCATGATCTGCATTATGATAATTGTCCAAATGTATGTCTGGACACTTAATTTTTTGAATGAATTATATATATAAAAAAAAACAACAATATTTATAATTTTGAAATTTATTAATGAATTGTACGTACCTTAAATTATACTTGCTTTTTATACTTACCTTATTTCATACTTACTTTGAATTATACTTACCTTGAATTATACTTACTTTGAATTATACTTACCTTGAATTATACTTACCTTGAACTCACTGTAATTATTCATCTAAAGGTAGTGTAAAGCTGCCCTCACCGAAATGCAATTTATGAAACGGTCAAACCGTTTTAACTTCGTTTTTAGTACCGAGGTTGTCACTAATTTTTAGTTAAAATCTGTACTTACTTAGAATCCAACATTCGTGAGAACAACCACCTACATATAATTACATACTTAAAATGTTTATACCTACCTAAAATTGTATTAAAAATAAAAACAGTTTACATTTAAATATCACCAATATATTTTTTAAAAGGCTAAATTCTCCATTTATACAACCATAAGGTGAGTTTGTCCCATACTTGCCTGTAAATAAAAGCAACATACAATAATATATGTATATATATTTTATTTATTTACATGTTCCCATCCTAATTATAATCACTCTTCACACGAGTAATCTAGGCGCACGGAAGTGCGCCGGACCAAGTTCTGGCCAATGCACGCAGTGCGTATATTTACACGAAGCCCTTCGAGCTGCTTTTACCCCCCTCATAACTTTGTTTCCCGCGACCGTAAAATTATGACCATAATTAGAATAAATTCATAAATTCATATGCGAAGTTTGAAAGTTTTACAATGAAAGCTTCCGAAGATATAGAGGTGCAAAAAGTGCATATTTTACGACATACTCACTGACCACTGACACACTCATCAAATTGATGAAGCACTTCCGCTATAGCTAGAGAGCCAAAATTTGGTACACGAGAAGACCTAGGTGAGCAATAAACCAGAAAAATCTGAAAACCCGGAAATTTTAGCCAGGAGGGCGGGCCTACGCCCATAAAGATCAGAATTAAAAATGCTAATCTAAGGCGTTTCATGGAAGCTATTTTATTGAAATTCGGCATACATACTGCGGTAATGCAAGGCTATAAATTTTTAATTAAAAAAGTGGGCGTTGACACGCCCATACAATTTAAACCTCATTTTAATGCCCTGCGGCTCAGCATATTTAGATATACTATTTATCTAGCAATTATTATCAGTTTGTAACGAAACTAGACACGAGTAATTAGCACTGGCCCAAAAAATTTTGACTTTGGAAAAGTGGGCGGGGTTACGCCCATAAAAATTAAAAGTTAAAAGTTGCGCTAAGGAGCTGAAATTTGATAGGTCTAGGTGAGAAACCAACTAGAAAAATCTGAAAACCCGAATATTTTAGTTAAAGGGGCGGGACTGCGTCCATAAAACTTAATAATTAAAAGTTGCGCTAAGGACCTGAAATTTAATATACAATTAGGTCTAAGTGAGAAAAAAACTAGAAAAATTTTAAAACCCAAAAAATTTTACTCTAATGGACAGGGCCACGATAATATTGTTTTGAACTAAATACTTAATATACAGCTTTTAATTCAAGCCAATTTAGTGAAATCTTGCATCAACTTTAAAATTGGGCGTGATCACTTCCATAAAGTGTTAGTCTTGTGTTTAATCTACATCGGTCTAGCATATTTTAGAAGGAAATTAGCATGTATTATAAGCGCTGCTCACAACAAAATTTTGAGTTAGGAATAGTGAGGAGAGGTAATGCTGATAAAATCTAAAGATATAATTCGCGCTAGAGAGCTGACATTTTATACACTAGTAAGTGTAGCTGCGTAAGCCAATGGGAAAATCTTAAAACCAAAAAGTTTTACCCGGTATGCGGGGCCACGACGTTAAAACTACTATTAGCACTAGCGATCTTAAATTTGATACACAAATAAATCTAGATAAGAGACCATTAAGAAAAATCTGAAAACCCAGAAGTTGCTATCAGAGGGCGGAAACAAGCACTTAAAATTCAAAATTAACATACATTTTATTAAAACTTTTCATACACATTGCACTTATCCAAAATAAAAATTCCCTATTTTAAAAAGTAGCCGTGACTTCACCCATAAATCTTAGCTTTTTCGTTCAGATACTTCGGCTTAGCAGTTTTTAATTTAATACTCAGGTATTTGTTATTAACTTTTTAATACCAAACTTTGCATGAACCATAAGCAATAGCAGATATTAAAGTTAGCGGGGCCAGGCCCATAAATATTTTACATAATATTATAAATACTATAGAGAGTTGACATTTTGCACACAAATAGTAATTGATGTACTCAATAGGAAAATCCAAAAATTAAAGTACCAGGTACCCTATTGAAACTTTGCATGCACATTGGGAATATCATTTTAATTTATGTACTTTGGCTAAGCAGACTTTAATATGTAAATATATTGAGAGTATAGACGGCGTCACATCCGCTAAAATTTACGCTGTATTTTACATGTTTCTTTCCAGACGACTCTTACCAAATTGCAAACACACTGGCGACACGTTGTAATGACACAATAGTGAATTCTTAAGGTCTACAATCCAACACCCATCACGCTCTAACCCATTATTTTATGCAACAATGCCATTTTCAACTGGCACAGTGATCATTAATAGAAATAAGACACACTAGAAATTTTAAGTTTAAAAAGTGTTATTATAGAAAATTTTTCAAAAAGTAGTCAGATCCTCACAAAAACATAAATGTGGAAAAAGGCCAAGTTCCTATCCAAAATTTCGGCCATTAAAAGTAGTGAGGTATAAATTTTGACCAAGTTCTTGATTGCCACAATACCTAACACTGAAATATGTTATGTATAATATAAATTTGTAGTCGTAAGGGTGTCATATAATTTCTAGATAATCTGATAATTTGGCAATATTTTTACCTTTCCAAAAAAGGAGAAAATAATGTATAAATGTTCATTTCTTTATATTGATAAAAATGTTGTCAAGTTGGCAGATTATCTAGAAATTATATGACACCCTTACGATTACAAATTTATATCATACATAATATATTTCTGTGTTAGGTATTGTGGCAAAGAAGAACTTGGTCAAAATTTATATCTCACAACTTTTAATGGCCGAAATTTTTGATAGGAACTTGGCCGTTTTTCACATTTATGTTTTTGTGAGGATTATAATTAACAAGCCACTTACAAAACCCAGAAAGATTATTTGCTCATCGATAATCGTCAAAAGGAAAATAGTGGTTTGTTTTAAGCACATACACAAATGTTAAATAATATTAGTTAAATTTTGTTTGTATGAGTCACACCGACGATGCTTGAAGCAAAATCTAAATTTTGTGATTTTTGCACATGCATGTATACAATACAAACATATCAAGATAAACTATTCAAAGCAGTGAGGTTTCAAAGAACTGTCAAATTCTATACGTAAAAAGTTTTTGTACGTAGTTTGACAATTGCCTTGCAA